>CABEEJ010010446.1:0-11348 GCA_901482245.1 Timema douglasi
GTCCAGTAGTTTCGGAGCCTATTCATTACAAACAAACAAACAAACAAAAAATCAAACCTTTCCTCTTTATAATATTAGTATGACACGAAGTGCAGTAGCATTGGCTTAGAGATAATATGGTGGAAAAAAACAACTGTCTGGAATAAGAACCTATACCTTTCACCACCAGTGATACAAAGATCCAATGAGAATTTTACCCCTTGGTCCTCGTGAACCCTAGTATGACTATCTAGGCTTATTAAGATAAAGGTAAACTCTAAGCAAAAGGGAATATTACTATCCATACAATTTGAAGATGTTTTATTTTGGCAGAATTATCTGTAAAATAGAAGTTGACTGGAGGAATTATAGGTTTCAATTATTACGTAAATATTTAATGATCATCTTTTCTTTCAAACTTTCAAAGGGCCAAAGGGAGGAGACAGCTTGATACATCCGATAAAAGGTTTTGAAATCCTTCAATAAATTATGACATCTTAATGTATCTTTTTAGAGGAAATTGCTAAAGGTATTTACTGCAGAACCTTTAATTACAATACAAAATAAATATATAAACGCTCATATATAAACCTGATATAACAACAGTATTGATCCGATAAATTTGAACGATAAAAAGTATGGAAACATCGAACTTAGTCTTCGTTTATCCTATAAGTTGGAAAGCTTACCTTAACGGGTTCCACTATGGTACTGCCTATCTTATTGTTTATAAGATAGGGCCATAGTGTAACCAGTCAAGATAGAACTGTACTGGGTAAACTATGTATACTACACACTCTACTGTAAAATACAATTTGGGAAACTTGATACTAAGCGTCTTTGTTAAAGCCATTGGGCAATGATATATTGCACAATCTTAACAAGGTGTATGATAATTATAAGCTATAAATAATGATTCGATGATTTCTAATCAAGAGAGTTCACGAGCAAAAAGGGATCAAACTGGTTGTTTTTTTAATGATTATTGCGTACCATTGCTAAGGTGAAGTAATTAATTTAAATATTGGGCTGAACTTTAGTATAACTACAGTAGCATCATGCCTTCTTTGGTGCTGACTGACAGCTTTGAAAAGTTACCAGACCAAATTATGTATCCCTACGCCGAACCATATGATCTGCAAAAACAGTTGTTTAGCAGCTGTCACTTCTGACAGTCAACATTTAGGTATATACCTGAATGTTGAATTTCAGCAGTCAGCTGTGAGATGTCAGTCAGCACCAAAGAAGCCATGGAGCTACTGTACACATGCATTTGAGTTGTACACAATGAAATATTTAACCTATAAAATCTTATAGGGAAATAGTTTTTTAATGTATGCTGTAAGAGGTTTAAAAAGCGGCTAAATTGTATAATATTTAATCGTACATAAATAAGGTACTTTTTATAGACCGTTAATTTCTTAGTACACAATATCGTTATTTAGAATTTTTTTTAAACCTAACTCTCCCTGTAACTTTATTTTATTAATATGACCAAATTGATAATTGAAAATACAACTTTGAAATGTCTATTTAATGAGTTTATTGTTTTGACTGCGTATAATTTATATAAACCACTGACTTTCAGAACATAGTATGCCTGGCCGAGGCAAAGGGTCAGATCATCCGAGATAATGAGCTCCCAGACAAAGCAGATGCCAGCTTTCTTACCTGGTCGGTATATGCCGCGACATTGCTACTTGGATATATTTTCAAAGTAACCCCCTCCCCCCCAACCCAACATGTTTTAAACTACCTGCCAAGATGTTATAACCTCAAAAAATATTAGTAAAGAAAATATTAATTGTATCTGGAAACAGGCACTCAAATTATTATTAGAAACTAAATACTTTTTATTCACATTAATTTAATTGAGTCCTTTAGAGAAATACATGGAAAAAATCCTTAAGTTGGGAATGTAGGGAGTGAGAGTTAAAAGCATTGTTTTTGAACTTCTTGTATGAAAACATTTGTTTTGACAAAATAAATAAATAATTTATCCAGTAGAAACATAGACTTTAATTTTCTTCCCATGGTAATACAAACATTTATTGAATATCTGTCAAGGGTGTCCTGAAATTCAATGACAATTTTTTCTCTCCATTTAAAAGGTTTTTCATTTAATTCCGCTATGCCTGTGACAGATTCAACAATTGTTGATATCACTAAGTGAATAAAGTTAATTACATTATTTATATTCAATGATATTATTACATAAATGCCTATAAAAAGAGTTTAAAGATTATACTTAAAGATTATAAAAAGTATATAAAACGAATAAGGCCTAATAATTTTGTTGCGGGTAAGTGGGATTCGTAGTAGTAAATAGTATATTTAACAGAAGGTTATATAAAAATCTACGTGAAATGCATTTTTTTAAATTAGGGTAAAGTGGGGTAGTTGCAGCCAGGTTTTGGCATATTTGGCATTTGAACTCAATTTGCATAATTTTGTATGCAAGCATAACAATGAAATTAGGCGTGCGTTATCCTTGTTTAATAGGCTTTCTAGCACATCGACTGAATTTTTTTTAAATTGAATAGTGTTTGTTCTAGGATTTTTTCCGACATCATGCCACGTGACTGCATTTACCCCGGAGGTCAGGGCAAGTGCAGCCAGGCCCTGGAATTCTAAATTAGAGTGCTCTTAAAGAAACACTGGGGTAAGTGTATTCTAGTCTATTTTTTACAAACTCTGACAGTTTTTTAATCGTTATGAATATTTTTCCTGATGGAAGACATAAAGGTCACAAAAACCGTAAAATTTCAAAATCTTTATAAAGAACATTTATAAATGTATTTATATGGTAGGATACTTAGTTACTTATTCCGTGTTTGTTGGACTCTCGGGCATGCTACATATGTTTTTGTTCAATTAAAATAGCAGTTTATTTTTATTTTCAATGTTTGAAGAATTAGAACTTTGGCTCTTTGAACATTTCAGAAACATAAAATTACTTCTGTATGGTAAAAAAGTTAGTTCATAAGTTAGTTCTTATTATAACTTAAAAAGTTTGCTTTATAGCTTAACCTAGATTTAGCTTATGGAAACATTAATCTTTTGGCATGTATTTGGTCAATTATTGAATGTTTAATGAAGCAAATTACACTTTAAGGTGAATTTCTCCTCTACGTCCTAATTGAGCAAGCAAAATAATATTAAATAGCCTACTAACTAAAGTAATAAAAAAAGAAAACAAACAGA
Organism: Timema douglasi; assembly: GCA_901482245.1. NCBI lineage: Eukaryota > Metazoa > Arthropoda > Insecta > Phasmatodea > Timematidae > Timema > Timema douglasi. Next base: position 3,184 of record CABEEJ010010446.1, read on the forward strand.
AAATGGGTAAAAAAAACAACCTGGGACAAGTGCATTCAGTGTGGCTCCTGGGCGTCACTTGCCCCTTGTGCAAAATCACTAAGGCAGGTTCAGCCATAGCTGTAGTTTTATACAGAAACATGCTAAAGCAAAATAAAGCACATGACATAAATCTACGTATCAAAATTATCTATAAACATAAAAATCAATAGCCTCGGTGTTAAGTTTCAAGAATAAGGAGGCTGTAAACTTTAGGTCCGGCATGCTTACTCAGCTGTGAAATGTAAGGTTTTCTTTCAAATTGAAAAGAAAAAAACCTATTTCTTGGATTAAGCTGCTGGTGGAAGTAAAAGTATAAAAAAGGCTCTTAAAAATTATATACTGTAATTTTTATGTTGGAAGAGGTTTTTATAAGGTTTTTATAATCCGTGACCACAATTGCCCCGTGGTTGCACTTACCCCACTTTACCCTATATTCAAATAAGTAATATAATGGTGGTGATTATTTTCTGCGACAAAATTTAAGAGGCCATCTTTCTAAATAGCTCTAATGACCTGTGCATGGCTCCAAAGTTAGATGAAGTGTATATTTTACACTAGAGTCATTATTATACGGCCTTCGATTATCCGGCCCGGTGTTAACAAGTGTGTTTAAAAATAAACAAACCAGTACATATCCACTATAAAACATTTACTGAATTTATAATGTAATCCATTTGACCCTCTATTTTCACTTGTTCTTGCTTTTTAGCCGACGTTACAATTCCAAAATATAGTACTGTATGGATTTTTTTAAATCTTATTTTATTTTAAACGTCTCCATGCTATTTATTCCTATTTTACATCGCATTCATAAAATGGGCAGATTCTATTAAAATAAATTTGAATGTTTTGTTGAATATTAAAAAACAAAGTTGGCAAACCCGTACTGAAAACTATTTACGCTAGGATTACGTATTATCTGGCTTTTCCGCTATCCGGTCCGGAATTTTGCAACCTTAGGCCGGATAATCGCGTCTCTTACTGTATACATAGGTCTATATTAATATTTATCACCACGTCTAACTACCAGTTTGGGATATTCTATACGCATATTAACCAACTACACTTATATGTTAAGGAGGAGGTAAGTCGAACCACATTTGCGTTTAGGGAAAGTGAAAACACTGAATTAAAAACCACCCTAATTACACCCAACAGGGATTAAAATAAAAACCCCAACTTCCCCATCGTCGACGGACTAGTTTAATGCAAGCATGAGGCGTAAATATGCGGCCACCAATGTGGGATAGTTTTATAATAATTATTTCATTGTTAAGTAAATAAATATATATATATATATACGCATATATATATAATTAAGACTTACCAGAGGAATAAATTATTAAAAAATGCATCTTTTACTCTTCAAATAATATAACTAATATTTACTACCTGAGAATAACAAATATTTACTTCAAATTTAATTTCGCTAAAACAACGTATTCAACATAGAAAATATATGTTTTACGTGTTAACTATTCATGTGTTTTTTGCCAACTTTAAGACCTCAAAAATCCCAACGTTTAATTTGAAAATTGATGTTAGTGACAAACAACTTATTCATTTTCATTTTAATTCCACAGTTATAAATATTTATTTTTAGTGAAATTTAATTTTAAATTTTGAAAAGTGAGTATTTATATCAATAAAGTGATTGCATATATTTATAAATTGAATTTATTAGTGGAGTTTTATATTATGGTTAATAAAGGTTGGAACAAAATATTTAAAAATCGGCTCAGAATGCCAAATCAAGCTACGCTTAAATGAGTTTTTATACTAAAAACAAGTTAACATTGCAATTTAGCATTTAAAACACCTCCCAAATATATGCATTTTCTTAGCGAAATTATTGGAACTGTTTAAAAAAAAATACGGATTTTCAAAAAGTAGACTGTAATTTTATTTCGAGAATTAAAATCACTATCTCACCTCAAACTATAAAGTAGTCATGTGACATATAAATATTAAGTTTTAATGAAATAAATTACAGAGTTGAGCCCTACTGCTCCAGGTAAAGAAATGAAGAGGGATGAAGAGATTATAGCAATAAATAGTGTGCACCGTAAAGATTTCTCGCTCTCTTGCCTAATAAATAAATAGCACGGAATTCCGAATAGACTTTCTCGCTATATTGTTTAAAAATGGAGATATTTACTCATATCTTGTAATATATAATGTAAAAGATTTTTTGATTCCTCGTTTAAAATTTTATAATTTTATTTTTAAAGAATTAATGTCCTCATTTGTATGTTTGGACCGATAAAAAAATATCAATATTGGGTCCACAAGGGTCAACACTTTGTATTAAAATTTCAACTTCTGGTTAAAAATTTCGACATTTTATTAGGTGTTGCAAATCTTCATGCCATCTCGTTGCTATTAAATTCCTCATTTATAAATTTTGACCAATAAAAAATGTAAATATTGACTATTGAGTCTAAAATGGATATAGATCATTGTTGTACAAACATTTCTCTTAAGAGGTTTAAGGAAAAACAACATAAACCTTTTGAGAGACTTACTTATATTTAATTATTCTATGGCATTGGAGAATTATTGCGCTAAGACTTTAGTATCTCTTTCAACTAAATCTCACCAAATTGTAATAATATATTTGCCAATATCTCAGAAACTGTTGGTTTTATAAAAATATATTCCATGTAAAAGTTTTTTATTTTTAATAGTACGACAATTTTGCAATGAAAAGTTATTAAGTATCTCAAATATTTGCGGAGATAAGGAAGTTTCTGCTTCTGTAAAGTTCTCTAAAAGTCATTTTCAAGGGAAAATGAAAATAGCCAGTTTATTTATAATCTTAATCAACCCATAGATACGAATTTTATTCAACGTCGTTTGAGCAGATTTTGAGGAAATCGATTTTTTTCTCTTTTCACCCTTACTAAAACTACTCTGAATTTTAATATTAGTTATATTCATAGTGATTTAGTAAGGAGAATTATAATGATACTAATTAATCATTCAAGGAACACCTAATAAGCAATAACAAAAGGATCTGATTATAAGTGAAAAGATATAATTTATATGAAATATAAGGGAAAAAACTTAAAGATAGAAAAAATATTTTAATTAGCGAAAATCATATTGAGATTATAAGAGTTTGAATAGTTATAGATAGTAACAAGTCTGAATAATATATATTAAAATTAATATGTTTTTTGTATTTTAACCTATTCCGCATTAACATGTTCTTGTTCTACTTGATTTCACATACATTAATAAGAATTATAAGTTAAAGTTTTTGCTATTGGTTTGTTATTATTCTATTCAGTATATCTTTTCTTCTATATAATGTAATAGGTATTTATTCAGACTTGTTTCTATCTATAACTATTCAAATTCTTATAATCTCAATATGGTTTTCTCTAATTAAAAATATTTTTTCTATCTTTAATTTTTTTCCCCTTATATTTCATATAAATTATATCTTTTCACTTATAATCAGATCCTTTTGTTATTGTTTATTAGGTGTTCCTTGAATAATTAATTAGTATCTTAATTTTAGGTTTAAACAGACACACAGACAGACGGCATTGCAAAGACCACTTTTTAGGTTATGGGGAGTCATGAAAAGTCGACATCCATTTCAGGTTAGTTTTTTTTTACAGTCACAATTTTTTACCTTTTGTGTTCGAAAAGTTAAAATATATATATTCGCGTATATCTTGAAAGTTATTGGTTTACAAAAATATGCTTCAAATAAAATATTTGTTTCATAAAAAAACCTACATATTTGTAATCATAATTAATTTCTTATCTGAAATAGTTTAGGAGATATTATAAAAAAAAGGGTAATTTACGCATCAGACTGGAGCCCTTAAAGTCATTTTGCCGAAATATTGAGAGTATCCATTGTGTTTATAATATTTATAAATGAAATTCAATCAAAATGGTTGGATCCTATTTTGAGAAACTTGACTTTTTTCTCTTTTTGCGCCTTATTAAACTACCCTTAATCTTAGGGTTGGATATCCAATTCCAAAAACCCCTAGGGGAAACCCTATGAAAACCCTAGATACCAAGATTTAGCCCGATTGGTAAAATATTTTAGGCTCTAGATGGAGGTACAAACAGACATACAGGCAGGCAGACAGACGAAAATTCAAAAACAAATTTTTCGGATTCGGAGGGGGTCATGAAACGTCCAGATTCATTAAAATTTCTAGTTTAATTTTTTTGACGATCACAATACTTTCTCTACCTGTAAGATAGCGAGAAAGTAAAATTATATTTACTCAAAACTCGTACAATATGTGAACCAAAATAATAAACATGTTTACAGTAACATTCCATCAAAGAGCAGGGGTGGCCAGAGGTAAATTTTGCCCCGAGTTGGATACTTTTTGGCGCCCCCTTATATAACGGGGGATAATAGGATATTATAAAGATAATCATCAAGACTAACAACTCTAAGCATAACTTAGCTTGGGCATAATAGAGGGAAAATACCAGCAAAAGAGCTACTATGGTATTCCGATTATTTTTTTAAAAATCTTGTGGTCACTTTTTAAAATAGCTATTAGAGGCGTTCAATTTCAAAAAATTTGCCAAAGGAGGACTACTCCAAATATCCTATATAAGTATACAAATTTAAAAAATATTTCATGGGGAGCAATATTCTAAATAGCTTTCAAACGAGTATGATTTTCAAAAATTCTCTAAAAAGGACCAATTCAAATAGCTTCTAGGAGCATAAAATTTTCTAAGTTTAGCGTGGTATGGGAGGGTAGCAAGTCCATGTTTTGTAGACAATGTTCGATTCTTTGATTTTCAATGATAATTATTTCTTATCTCAAATATTTGAGCGAATATGATTAAAATTGGAAATTTACTCTTAAGTAAAGTACCCACAAAGTAATTTTCAAAGGAAAATTAGATGTGCCTTTTTATTTGTAATGTTAAATAAAACGTGTCAATATACGAAATTTATTCAAAATTGTTATTGCGGATTTTGTTAAATTTACTCGATTTTCTCTTTTCACTCTTAAGCAAACTTTTCTTAATTGCATTCAAAAATATTTTTTCGGGTCCAGGAGCTTTTTAATGAAACGTCAACATCCCTAAAAACATCGATATTTGTATTTTTGAAGATCACAATACTCTCTCTACCTAAAGTGTGAAACGAAGTAAAACTATTTTTTTTTTAGATATAAGTCATGTAAAAAGGTCAAGATTCATCATGTTAATATCTGGAAAATATTCTCAATAAAAGAAAGTAAATATTGTTTCAAAATTCAAAGTGATTATTTGTCAAGTCTTACTTACAGTAATTATGGTCCTAAAAGGTAAGTAGGCTATTAAGTTAAAACATAAGTATTTTTGCAGTTTTTAAAAAAACTTTTTTTTGCCTAATTAATAAAATATTGCTTAATAAGGTATATTTATAATAAGTTCTTACATCTAGTAGTCTCAATAAATCTTGATAATCTATAATAAAAATATCTGAATATTAAAACATTTTTATCGTTGTGTTAAAAGTTTATCTTCAAAAGGTCACTATGATTATAGCATATTAGGATTAATTAGGCCTTTTCTGACAGAAGCTGACAGGAGCCATTTATATATATTTATTTATTTAGAACCGCGTCTTACTAACCGTTTGGGTTATATACGCCTAAGTAATAATTACATTAATGATTTTGGGGATTTGGGAGGTTGAATATAGAAAGTGAATTTGCATTTGAATGAAGGGATAGTGGAAAACCATTTAGGAAAAACCTCATTTCACTATAGTGAGATTCGAACTTTGATATCCCCGTCTTCAGCAGTCTAGCTCAAAACAGTTTTGTTTTTTTTCACGTGAAATCTGTTCTCTGGGGTTTTTATCTATTTTTTTTATTTTTCAAATCAAGATGTAGCGTGATTTGTGTCCATGGCTTTAACAAGTTATCCAGATTCCTTTTTTTTTCATAAAATTTCTGATTTTTCTCATAAAGATGGCAGAAGCCAAGACTGTATAGCGTTAGTCACGTGATCGTGGTGTGTTGCACGCCCTCTGAAACCAACTCCCCTGAAAATAAAATCAGTTTTAAGAATTTTTAGGACATCTACGACACTTAAAAGTGGGAGTGTAAAGGACCTGAGAAAAAGTCCTTTTTTTTGCAATTTTTATTACTAAATATTTACTTGGATAAAATAAATAAAATACTGCTCTTGTAGAACTATAGAGTTTAATTTTACTCACATGATGATATCAACAGTTGTTGAATATATGTCATTAGCATAGCGGCATTAGATGAGAAACTTTTTAAATGAAGAGAAAAATTTGTCATTAAATTCCAGAACACCCTTGACAAATATTCAACAACTGTTGATACCACCACGTGAAGAAAATTAAACTATGTTTTTACTGGAGAAATGTTTTATTTATTTTGGCCAAAATATTATTTTGTTTCAAAAACAACCAAATAAAAGAGCTCGTGTCCCCTTCCCCATCACCTTGACCCTTGGGATGTCGTTAAAGCTCGTTACAATCTATATATTCAAGGAGGCACGTATACTACTAATTAAAGAAACGAGTAAATATTTCAAGGCGTACAAGGGAAGTCAGGGAAATAGATAAATTAATTTTACCTAGCCGAAGCTTCTTATTTTTTTTAAATTATTTACACTCTCTTAGTTTAGGCATTTTTGTTTATTTTCTTAGTTTTAGAAAGAAGCAAATTACTTTTTACGAGACAGTTATGTGAATTATCTTAAAGTAGTTTGTCATGAAATCTTATTACCAGCCGACTTATTTATGTTGTAAATTCTACCTCTACACCATCTAAAATCATTTAATTATCTTAAAAATATTAAAATTGTATTTTTGAAATAAGTACTTTTTTGTTGTAGTAGTAGTAGTATTAAGAGTACTATTTTCGTATTCATTATCTTATTCCTCGAAAAATATTAAAATTATATTTTTGAAACAAGCACATTTTTTGTAGTAGTATTAAGGATACTATTTTCGTATTCCTTATCTTATTCCTCAAAAAATATTAAAATTGTGTATATAATTACATTACATAAAACTCAAGAGCAATATTGTATTGGTAGTCACGTGTTTTAAAGGTCTAGTATAGTCTATAGTTTATCCAGGTGAACTGATACATTATAGTTTTCACTTGAGATTTGTCAATATATGTTTTTCCATCCCATCCACGCGTTTTTTAAATTATTAACAACTCTTCATTTGGACGTAATTATCTCTATATATGAATAATACAGGGGGCAAAGAAAGTCACATTACATGCATTTTTCAGCAGAACTGTTATATACCCACCTACGTGGTGTAGTTAACTAACGCGCTAGTCTAGTGTTGAGCTAGACTGTCGAGGACGGGGAGATCGAGGTTCAAACCTCGCTCAGGTGAACTGGAGGTAGTTTTTTCTAAATAATTTTCTACTATCCCTCCACGCAAATGTGAGTTCATTTCCTTTATATTCAACCTTCCCAATTCCTAACCCATTAGCGTAATTAGTACAGAAGCGTATAATCCGAACGGGTAGTAATATGTGGTGCTAAATAATACTAATAATAGATTTTAAGGTCAAGGAGACGTAAGGGGGATAGAGAGATAACATGTGACTGGAAGCTATGGATATGTCAATAAGGTCTACTCGCATGACTCGCTTACCCCCATTAACCCCCTAACCATAATCCTCTGAACTTTTTTGAATGGTGATACTTGAAGAGTTAAGTGTATTCGTCTCCAATAAATGACTTAGCAGACTTAATCTAGATGAAAACTTTTATTAAAAGAGTGAAAACTAATTCAAGATTTTTTTTAAAAAAAGCCTGTAAAAGTCAGATTAAAATTGGTGAAATTTGCGTGGAATTGGAAGGGCAACACGTAGAACACCTTTTTACAATTGGACATTTGAAGCATCTACACTAATATTATAAAGAGGAAAGATTTGTTTTTAATGGATAAACTCGAAAACTACGGGACCGATTTTAAAAATTCTTTCACCAATATAAAGCTACATTATCAGCGAGTAGCATAGGCTATATTTTATTTTGAAAATTTAATTTATTCCTCATAAAAATGTCGATAGTCACTCATATTTCATGGTAGAGTCTATGAGGATTCTTCAATATGTGTGTTGAAAATAATAATGCGTGGGTTAGGGGGGGGGGGG
>CABEEJ010010447.1:0-14229 GCA_901482245.1 Timema douglasi
GAGTTAGTAGACTATTGTTCATGGTATCCATCTGATGAGAGTCAGTAGAATATTGTTCATGGTATCCATCTGATGAGAGTTAGTAGTATATTGTTCAGCCATATTTTCAACGTGATGTTCAGTATAGTGTCCAAGTTACACAGGATATTGTTAAGAATATTTCCGATGTTTCGCAGCGGTAATTTCAGGATAGTCAGGATATTGTTCAGATGAATAATCGGGATAGTCAGGATTTATTCCAGGAGGAGGTTCAGGAGGGCCAGGGTATTGTTCAGGACTATCAGGATACTGTTCGGGATTTTGTTCAGTATCTTCAGGATATTGTTCGGGATCTTCAAGACCTTGTTCAGGATCTTCAGGATATTGTTCGGGAATTGGTTCAGGATCCTCAGGATCTTTTTCAGGATCTTCATGATCTTGTTCAGGATCTAGTTCAGGATCTTGTTCAGGATTTAGTTCAGGATCTTCAGGATCTTGTTCAGGATTTAGTTCAGGATCTTCAGGGTCTTGTTCAGGATTTAGTTCTGGATCTTCATGGTCTTGTTCAGGATTTAGTTCTGGATCTTCAGGGTCTTGTTCAGGATTTAGTTCTGGATCTTCAGGGTCTTGTTCAGGATTTAGTTCAGGATCTTCAGGATCTTGTTCAGGATTTAGTTCAGGATCTTCAGGATCTTGTTTAGGATTTAGTTCAGGATCTTCAGGGTCTTGTTCAGGATTTAGTTCTGGATCTTCAGGGTCTTGTTCAGGATTTAGTTCAGGCTCTTCAGGATATTGTTCAGGATTTTGTTCAGTATCTTCAGGATATTGTTCGGGATCTTCAAGATCTTGTTCAGGATCTTCAGGATATTGTTCGGGAATTGGTTAAGGATCTTCAGGATATTGTTCGGGATCTTCAAGATCTCTTTCAGGATCTTTAGGATATTGTTCGGAATCTTCGGGATATTGTTCGGGAATTGGTTCAGGATCTTGTTCGGGAATTGGTTCAGGATCTTGTTCGGAATCTTCGGGAATTGGTTCAGGATCTTCAGGATCTTCAGGATCTTGTTCAGGATCTTCAGGATCTTGTTCAGGATATTCAGGATCTTGTTCAGGATTTAGTTCAGGATCTTCAGGATCTTGTTCAGGATTTAGTTCAGGATCTTCAGGATCTTGTTCAGGATTTAGTTCTGGATCTTCAGGGTCTTGTTCAGGATTTATTTCTGGATCTTCAGGGTCTTGTTCAGGATTTAGTTCAGGATCTTCAGGATATTGTTCAGGATTTAGTTCAGGATCTTCAGGATTTAGTTCAGGATCTTCAGGATATTGTTCAGGATCTTCGGGATATTGTTCGGGAATTGGTTCAGGATCTTGTTCGGGAATTGGTTCAGGACCTTCAGGATCTTGTTCGGGAATTGGTTCAGGATCTTCAGGATATTGTTCGGGAATATCAGGGTTTGTTTCAGGAGGATCTTGAGGGTCATCAGGATATTTTTCAGGAGGATCTTCAGGGTAATCAGGATATGTTGACGGATCTTCTACCTGAGAATCCTCCACTAGGTCATTCTCTTCTCCGTCGTAATCCTCTGGTTTAGGTTCCTCGGTGTTTTGATTATATTCATAGCGAAATCTCTTGAAAAATATTGGGCTGATCTTACTCCTCCTGGTTTCAGCATTACTATTTATTTTAGTGTTATCAGCATATGAAGAAGTAAAAACCTACATGGAAAAGCAACAAAAAGAATTATTACACAAAATACAAATACATAAATAATAAGACGGTGTATTAATTAACCAATAGCACAGATAATGTACAAGTGGGCAGCGAATATTGGACTTATCTTCTTCTATATTATACTGGCCACTGGGTAGTTAACATTCAACTCCTATGGTCTTCTATACTATAGTGGTAAGAAATACCAGACATATTTTAAAAATGAACAAAGAAACACATGGCATTATGTATTTTTAATACCTTGTTTTAAATCTACAAATAATGTAGATTTCCTTTGTTCTATTTTATTTACTTCTTAAAAATTATGTCCTTGGAATATTTTATCCTAGATTGCACACACTGCAGTAGCCGAGTATTGAAGCTCACCATCACCCGCCGCCACATATCCTCGGTATTATGTCATCACCTCTAACTATCCTTAGTACCACCTCTTTAGAGGAAGTGTATTCGCATTTGTGTCGAGAGAGAATGAAAAACTTTTTAAGAAATATCACCCTCAGTACAACCGACTGGAATCGAACTACGATATTCCCATCATAAATTGTCTAGTCTATCGAGCATGTAGTGCTTTAGACTATACGGCTATCGAAGCAGGTCCTTTAAATTTACCAAACAAAAGTAATACGCTAAAACCTTCTAGATTTAATAATACTAATATTGTTTTAGTTGTGGAGTCGCAATATGGTGCGTCAGGGATTGAAAGGTGCTTGACCTTATGGGCATCCTCTGAGGGGTTAACGCCCTTACGTGGGAGCTCAGCACTCACGGAAGAAGGAGCCAATTCCTTCTGCCTATGATGCTGGCTAAGGTGGGGTCCCAGCTGTCCGGTGATGACAGGGCTGATGGCAGGCATGGGGTTGTTGGTCCCTAAATTGCCCGCTGCGCATGTAATGTGCGTGGCTACGCTCGAAAGAAACAGCAATGATGGGTTAGAGTAGTCTATATGAGTTTGGGTCCCCAACAAGTGGATGCTGGACGCTGACATGACAGTCGAGTTTCTACCTTGAAAAGTATCTGCCTTATAGAAGAGTTATGGTTGTCGTTCTGTAGAGTCAATATATTTAAAGGTATTTCATCACTATTTCTTATTTGTAAGTAAACAAGTGTGTAAGGAGTGAGTGGTGCAATATATACGTAGCGTATAGAACATTCGAGAAGGTAAAATTGTCTGGGTTGTGTCTTAGTGAACGGGATATCGAACTCCACTCTCGGCCAAGGTCCCTAACACGCTTACACCACGTCTGGAATTTCTGAATACTTAATTTACTTTTGGCATGAGATATAATGAAAGTATCATGCTTAATTTGCGTCGGACATATAAATTAACTTTTAATTTGAAAAGTTAGGTGTGATATGGGGTAATAAATTATCACTATTTTTAAGAAAAGGGAAGACATTAAATAATTGATTGATATTATATGATTGTTTTCAATTTTAATCTAATAATAAATCATATTCCCACACCCACGAATAAGAGACAGGACATTGTAAATAACTATAATATTAAACCCCGAGTTGGAAGATTTACAAACAGAAATATTACAATATTACCACCCAAACATGGTGGCATGATAAAACCCTCCGTAACAAGAAGACGGGATATTTACAGCACGTATTGAATTTCTTTGAACACGTGTTTTTTTAAATCATTCAGTGTGGCTGGCTGTATATTGTATACTACACCCTTCAAGTTGGGAAGAGACCGGTTAAAACAAGATGGCGTCTCCAAATCCAGAAATAACACGGCTTTGGGACATGATGCAATCCCGAACCGTGTGGGCTGTGGCTCCGTATTTCTGGAAACAGAGAGACTCCCGTCGAAAGAAAGGTGTTAATTTTGGCCCATGAAGTTTTGAATGTTTGTGTATCAATTGGCATTAACTGTTACTGTTTGAACAACCTCTTTCCTCAAAATAAGGTCAAACTATTCAGAAAGAAGACATCACACCATACTGTAAACTTAGCACTATGCTATCTATGGCTAGATAACAGCAATTCTGCCACTGACGATTCCACTGGGGTTTTTCTATGGCTATATAACAGCAATTCTGCCACTGACCATTCCCCTGGGAGTTTTCTATGGCTAAATAACAGCAATTCTGCCACTGACCATTCCCCTGGGAGTTTTCTATGGCTAAATAACAGCAATTCTGCCACTGACCAATCCCCTGGGGGTTTTCTATGGCTAGATAACAGCAATTCTGCCACTGACCATTCCCCTGGGAGTTTTCTATGGCTAGATAACAGCAATTCTGCCACTGACCATTCCCCTGGGAGTTTTCTATGGCTAAATAACAGCAATTCTGCCACTGACCATTCCCCTGGGATTCTGCCACTGACGATTCCCCTGGGGTTTTTCTATGGCTATATAACAGCAATTCTGCCACTGACGATTCCCTGGGGGTTTTCTATGGCTAAATAACAGCAATTATGTTTATTGACGGATCCATCAAGGTTAGATAGAAAATATATTTTTCAGCATTTCAGGATTCTCGTTTAGCAAATTCGTCAGAACTCTACAACTGTGATACTCTGTTCTTCGTGTTATTTGAGAGTAAATGAATCAATTTAAGTTTGTAAGGTTAGAATTTTAAATAAATTGTCGATGTATATTTGTTTTAAAATTGATATTTGAATATTGTTACATATGATTATGAAAACTATATATTTTATCTTAAAAAGGTTAGTTTAATAAACGTAAATTATTGAAAAAACATTTTCAAATTACATTTTACTATGTGATAAAGTAAGTAAAATTGTGTCTTATTTATTTTTAAATAAGAGTATTCAATTTGAATATCAAACATAACTATTTTTTAGAGTTTGATATGGTAATAAATCACAAAACACTCAACAATGTATATAATCAATGTTGTCTACAACCAATGTTTAATATATAATCACCCGCCTCAGTGGCGTAGTTGGTTAACGCGCTAGTCGTGTAGAGATCGACTGCTGAGGACGGAAAGATCGAGGTTCGAATCTCGGTCGGGTGAACTGGGGGTGGTTTTTCCTAAATGGTTTTCCACTCTCCCTCCACACAAGTACGGGTTCACTTCCTCCAATTCAACCTTCCCAATTCCTAATCCATTAGCGTGATTAGTACTTAAAAGCGTATAACCCGAACGAGTAGTAAGACGCGCTGATAAATATTATTATTATTATTATTAATAATAATAATATATAATCAACATGCATAGACTTTACATTCAAATAAACTTGAAATGCTGATTTAGTGATATTGTTATGAAAAATATTACCATTTATTTGATGTAAATTTTCTGAGGAAATAATTGAGGATCATCATTGTGGCTTTCAACGAAATAGATAACGACGGACAGGATTTGTACTATTCGATAAATATTATATTAAAGTGTAGGCTAAATACAACATAACTGTTCATACAACTATATATAGGTTTTAAAAAGGGTTTTGGATAGCCATTGAAGTAGGTTTGACTGCCCCGCGGGGCAGGGTACGGGTTGGATGTCACTTATCAAACACTCTTGATACCAGGAGATATACTTTCCCCATTTCTCTTTAACTTACCCTTATAGAATGGTATTAGGGTAGTGCAAGAAAGCGGGGAAGGATTGATATTACACGTAGCAATGCAGCCTTTAAAATACGTTTATGATTTGACTTTGTTGGGTAATAGTAAAGAAACAGTTGCTCAAGTGCAGAAATTATATTACACGTTAGTAAGGAAATAGTATTTTCATATTTTACTTCTAAACCTAAGTATATAATCATAGAGAGAAAACTGATTGGGGGCGATAATTTAGAGATTATTGTGAACAAAATATCATTTGACAAGGTTTATGGGTTAGATATTCAGAAACAATTTTTACTAGCAATAACATCATTAGAATGGAAATAGGGAAAGAACACAGTCGGTAAGTTCCTGCTATTACTCGGTCAGTAAGTTGTTGACATCTCACCTGCTGTCCAGGAATGTAAAACTCGGAATATACACAACAATAACTTTACTGTGGGTGTGAAACATGGTCTCTTACCTTACATCACTAAAACTAATATAATGTGTTCTAAAACAATAACTTTACTGTGGGTGTGAGACATGGTCTCTTACCTTACATCACTAAAACTAATATAATGTGTTCTAAAACAATAACTTTACTGTGGGTGTGAGACATGGTCTCTTACCTTACATCACTAAAACTAATATAATGTGTTCTAAAACAATAACTTTACTGTGGGTGTGAAACATGGTCTCTTACCTTACATCACTAAAACTAATATAATGTGTTCTAAAACAATAACTTTACTGTGGGTGTGAGACATGGTCTCTTACCTTACATCACTAAAACTAATATAATGTGTTCTAAAACAATAACTTTACTGTGGGTGTGAGACATGGTCTCTTACCTTACATCACTAAAACTAATATAATGTGTTCTAAAACAATAACTTTACTGTGGGTGTGAGACATGGTCTCTTACCTTACATCACTAAAACTAATATAATGTGTTCTAAAACAATAACTTTACTGTGGGTGTGAGACATGGTCTCTTACCTTACATCACTAAAACTAATATAATGTGTTCTAAAACAATAACTTTACTGTGGGTGTGAGACATGGTCTCTTACCTTACATCACTAAAACTAATATAATGTGTTCTAAAACAATAACTTTACTGTGGGTGTGAGACATGGTCTCTTACCTTACATCACTAAAACTAATATAATGTGTTCTAAAACAATAACTTTACTGTGGGTGTGAGACATGGTCTCTTACCTTACATCACTAAAACTAATATAATGTGTTCTAAAACAATAACTTTACTGTGGGTGTGAAACATGGTCTCTTACCTTACATCACTAAAACTAATATAATGTGTTCTAAAACAAGGAGCTGGATATAACTAGCTCAAGATAGGGATAGGGTGTAACGAGGTGGACTGGATAGAACCAGCTCAAGATAGGGATAGGGTGTAATGAGGTGGACTGGATAGAACTAGCTCAAGATAGGGATAGGATGTAATAAGGTGGACTGGATAGAACCAGCTCAAGATAGATATAGGATGTAATAAGGTGGACTGGATAGAACCAGCTCAACATAGGCGTACTTTTATAAGTGTGGCAATTAACTTTCGAATTTCTAATGGCCTATATAAGTACCAATTTTAGTAATAACCATCCTTATTTTATTTTGCTTTGACGATGATAACTCACTGTATACTATAATTTTACTATAATATATTCACATAAATTAATAGCTAAAATATTAATTTCAAAATTCAATTCGTAAGTAAATCACTAAAATAACATTACCTTATTTTACTCTACATTGAGAAATAAGCTAAATAGTTTTAGATATTTTGATGACATTTTTTTAGTTACAACTTCATAGTATGCTAATACAAATTTATGTTGGTCTCACCTTTAGTAGAATCATATTTTAAGTTTAAAATAAATAAAAAAATACAAATCAATTAAGATTCAATTTTCACTACTCAATCAAAAGAACTGTAACCACCAGCTTATCATTTTAATTAGATTAGATTGATATACATTACCTCGCTTCCGTAAATAACCGCACCAAAAAGGAAAATATAAATCATTTTTTTCGGCATTTGCATACAAATATTCACGGCTTATTCCTATAGTTGAAAATTCCTTTCTTAATTAGTATTTTCTTTGTTACTTTGAAAACTACCTTTAATATAATTACTCTAATATATGCACATAGGTACTATGTTCTTTGTTGATTATAAAACTATATGTAATATAATTACTCTAATAAATTCACTCATTTAATAAATAAAACCATTAAGCAATTATATTTTATGTTTTGAGTAAACCACAAGATTACAGTTCTTGGTGAGTGTGTTCTAGGAATTCATTACCACATCTTGTTCATAATAAAATTAACGTTTAGTTTTATTTGACCTACCGTATTTACTGTAATGTTTTGTTTTAGCTCTACCATTTATTTAAGCTCATCTAATCGAGCTATTCGGGTACGGGGATATAAGTAATTCAATCCTAGCAAAGTGTGTTTATAATAATGTCTCACCAAATTTTGGCCCAGTATTCATCCTTTACATTATGAAACATCTATTCTAAGTTTTACCTTCTTGGTTAAAAATGGATTTTAATTACTAAAAGGTGTAAAAACAATAAGTTAATCAATAAATGAAGAAATATTATTTGCTCTTTCATCTTCAAATCAAAATTAACTGTTAAATTGCTTCATAAGTATTCAAACTAAGCAATCATTCTTCAGAAGTCCAACCCAAAGTTGTTTCTACATTCTGTTATCCTGTTATCGCTGCTGCCGACCTTTACTGAAACACTTTTCTTGAGCTATCAATATATGCATTATACATTTTTATCAGTCAAATCTCTCACACTAAAGATCCTTAAGTTCCGTAGTTTTTGTCAAATTTGGGGCTTTATTTTGACTAGTATCGTGACCGATTTATTAATATTAATGTGTCTGTCAGCTTAAAATTGATTTACTTGTTTATTGTAGCATCAAAATTAAAAATTTAAATTAATATGTAAAATAAATATAATATACTTGATATATTTATCTGTAATATACCACCTACTCGACGGACTTTTATTTTACAGTTCACTTAAACCACAGTATACAATAACAAAACATCCAAATATTAGTGTGAAAAAGATTTTTTATGGAAAATTCCTCAAAATTTCACTATACTCGTATAAGCTTTTATATAAATGTCAGGAATTTTTACTTTTCAGGCTTCATTACTTTCATGGTAAAACACCTCATTAAAACATATCAATTATATCCAAGAAAATGACTTCATTGAAATGTATACATTTGCTAAAAATAATCTTATCTTAAAACAATAAACCAAAACTAGTTCAAAAATGGAAATAGTTTGTTAATGTTTCTTATGTATTTCCTGGTGATATTAGTTATAATATTTATTTTTGAGTCGTGAATATTATTACTATTAAAGTCTCTACAAAAGAAGCACGTGTGTGAGGGATGCTTGTGGGGGCGCGGTGGGTGTACCAATAAAGGGGAAGTGAGGGGGCAGACGATGCCGTAATGGCTGAGAATGAGAGTGACTTTTCAAAATGCATTAAATAGTTTGAATGTGGAGACAAGCAGAATGGATCTTTGTGTGAGTGTCCCCAAAACTACTGATAAGGTGATAGTTTTTGATAAGGATGAATAAGGAAATGATTGTCAGCTTAGTATAAATGGAAAACTGATGGAAGGCTAGATGGTGATACGGCCAGAGGGGTGAATGCATTTAGGAGAGTAGTTGGACGTATGTGGACTATTGCAAAGAATGAAGGAGTATCGAAACAGGCAGTGTATAAAACTGTGTTAACGCCAACATTGTTGTATGGACGTGAATTGTGGGTTTGTCAGGAGAAACACAAGAGGAAGGGGAATGCAGTTGGAATGAGATATCTGAGAAATATATGGGGGGAAACTCGCATGGACAGAGTCGGTAATGAAAGGTTCCTGATGCGAGTGTGGCTTGAAAAGAAATCCAATAGGTCAGAGTGAAAGGAGTGGCTAAATGTTGTGGACGAATGTGTTAAAAAGAGAAACATTAAGAGTTTTAATAATAAGAGAGTATGTATAACTCGCTGTATAAATGTTGAAGATAAGGGAGTAAGCAAGGACAGGGAAGTGTGGATAAAGTTAGTGAGGATGGATTAAGTACGAAGTTGTTTTTGGAGCTATATTTACTGTTTCTTGCCTACCCTGTAGGGGAATGGCACGATTACGAATGTAAGTAATTTATGTATGCATAAAATGTTATTGTCTTAGGATCTTGAGAATGAGTCCTTATTTCTGGGTTGTAACCAAAAGCTTGCCTTAGAACTTAAGTGAAAATGTGCTATTGAAAGCTAAACTTTCCTTTCTTATTATATATGGTTAAATTGGTACAAAATATTTTTTTTAATAATGTTACTAAAATTAAAGGCATACTCAATTTTACTTCTACTTTGCATTTTGTATTTTGAAATTACCCTTTTCCTGACGAATACAATAATTTTTTTTCCTGTCGTTATAATAGCACCCGTAATTTAAAATATGACGTATATTTTTATTTAGAAGGACCGCTAATATCTATGTTAGTGTTCTTTCCGCAACCAGCTGAGTTTCGTGTTCCAGAGTTGCAATAGTTAGATCTCAGACCATTGTCCCTTGTTAGACACAGACAACTCTCCCTGTTAGATCTCATACCATTGTCCCTTGTTAGACACAGACAACTCTCCTTGTTAGATCTCAGACCATTGTCCCTTGTTAGACACAGACAACTCTCCTTGTATAGATCTCATACCATTGTCCCTTGTTAGACACAGACAACTCTCCTTGTTAGATCTCAGACCATTGTCCCTTGTTAGACAGACAACTCTCTGATTAATCTCAGACCATTGTCCCTTGTTAGACAGACAACTCTCTGATTAATCTCAGACCATTGTCCCTTGTTAGACAGACAACTCTCTCTGATTGCTCTCAGACCATTGTCCCTTGTTAGACAGACAACTCTCTCTAGATTGCTCTCAGACCATTGTCCCTTGTTAGACACAAACAACTCTCTGATTGATCATGCTACTTTTTATTTTATGTCTTGCGCACTCTCCTTTATTGGTTCAAAGAAGAAGGTTGCAGCTTATGAAAGTATTACTGATCGTGAGCCTTCTATAATATCTTCATGCCTACTTAGAGATATATAAATCAATCCCACCAAATATGAAATTACCATCTGATCAGATTCATCTGGAGATGTTTATAAGAAAATTATCAAGTCAAATATTATATTCATGTGTATTGTTGGAGACACCGTAAAATAGTATCAAATAGATGGTTCAAAATTTCGTTACACCAGAACACTTCTACCTCGTCCACATAGACTACAGCTTCAAGTATCGACCACATATTTTCTCTCAGATAATATTTAAAATTGCAGCTTTTGATTGGATAAACCATGAGCACTAAAGCCTCTTACAGTTCTGACAAAATTACTGGGATGCTCACTACCAAATAAAATTTGAAAGATTACAGTTTCCTAGCTCAAAATACGAAGAATAAGAATTCTTGAAGAAAGCTCCAAGCAATGGAATACAAGTACACTCAAAATGATGACCAAGAACAAAGAAGAATGTCTCAAAGATCGACAAGCTCAACTGAGTAGTATTGTGATGGACCTAGAAAACATCTTTTAAGAAATATTATTTTAAGATTATGTTTTTTATTATCCCTAAAATGTACAATTATGATTTACAAAACAATATACAACGCAGAAAATGCCAGCAAAGGCAATGGTCTCGAAATGTATGCTCTGTACATCTTGGTTATGCGTAGATCTAATGGCAGTGCGCCCTGGTTTAAATTACTTTTTTACTTCTCAAAATTATTCCTGGGCCAGTCTTGGATGGGATCACGCAATTTGAGGAGTTTTCTCAGAATAATAATTGGGGGAGGGGGGGGGGGGNGGGGGGCATGATCTGATCCTCTTGTACTCCATGTCACTCTCGTTTTGATCTGATTCTCTCCTGACACTCTCGTTTTGATCTTAGAACGTTCAGGAGAAATTCTAGGTTATTGTACAATTTCATTTTTTAAAGATTCCCGCTTTCAACTCTAAAATTTCAAATAAACAAAAACAATTTTGGAACAAAGTTGTGCGACTTTGAGAGGAAAATAGGACAGAACTATTCATTTTCTATTTATTGGGAGTTTTCATTGCTACTTCAAAGTAAACTTTGTTTTTTTAAACAGAAACCTATATTATTTTTAGCAGCATCTTATTCAAGGAAACAAACCTTTTGAATTATGAATTTTTCAATCGATCTCAATTTTCAAAGATGGACATGGGTTTTGAGAAATACAACCATAGGGCTATAGTTTTTGTGCGGAATCTTAGGGGTGAGCTGTATTTTTAAATGCTGGACTATATTATTAAACCTCTTAATACACACGCAATAAAAAAACAACAGATAGTGGAGAATGGTGTAATTGCGTTCGATTAAGAGTTGGTTTATTTCCAACAAAATGGAGCACTTCCACATTGCATAGTCGGTGTTAGAGAATGGCTCAATAATATATTCCCGAACCAGTGGATAGAGAGAAGGCCTATCGAATGGCTTGCAAGATTCCCACATTCAACCCCTTTATATTAGTTATATGGGGCTCCTAAAGTCTATTGTTTACAAACAAAGTCCACCACGACCCCGTAATATAATACCATTTAGTAGTAAATCAATAATTGTAATGATTTCTTGATATTTGGTCAAATATCTTGAAAAAGAGAGATAAAACATATGTTTCACACAAAAGGTGTTTATTTTCTCGTATAATGAGTTAGCACTAAAAGTAGTATAGGTTTATATTTAAAAATAACAAAGCTTACATTGAGATGACCTTGAAAACGTCCAATCAATAAAAAATGACTAATGCTTACCTCTTTCCCCATTTTAATCCCATAACTTATGTTATAAAACATTTTTCAAATCTTGTATATTTTTCTAGATAAACAGCTGTAAGTTGTTATAAAACTATCTTGTATGTGAAATATCTCAAGTCTGAATGATGGCGAACAGCCAATCCTGTCCACCTGCCGCGATAGGAAAGTTAAGGCGAGGTTGTCCCACTCTGTAATTAGTAGGGATCATGTTCAAAGTATCTTCTGAGCGTTCCTCTCGCAAACAACAGCCAGCATCTTTAGCGCTAACTGTTTATGAAGGACAATACCGTCATCCCTCAGGATAACCTCGCCTCTAGCCCGACGGGGGAGGAGTATGTCTATAGTGACATCCTAAACACGAGAGGTTGAGCTAGTTTTTAGCGTATGAAACGCATCTCGCTACAAATATTTCACCTATTCTAGTTGATAAAGATGGTGAGTGGTGAGTAGTCCCAGGAACTACATCTGGGGAATATGAAAGTGATTATGACAGGACTCACTTTTAGACTAGCTCAGCTTAGTCTATCAGAAACTTCTCTCACATGCTCGTAAATGTTATTTTAGTAGATCTAGAGCTCATTCAAATAATTAAAAAGCTCAACATTTTATGTCTTCAAAAGATTGGCTTAGTAGTTGAGCTAACATCAGGTTCACAGTTGACATACAAAGGGGCGAGTCATTAAGCTCACTAAGCTCACTAGGCCCAGCTTAAGAAATGAAAGCTTTCGATATTTAGACTTCATCTAGTGCTAGCTGGTAGAATGGTGTGCTGAGGTATATATCTCTGCCTGGGAGAGGTAGTCCAGTGCCAGTGATAGGTGTACCACGTCTTACTAACCGTCCAGGCTATACGTCTATCTACTGATTACTCTGGGGTGTTGGGTCTAAAGCAGAATGATTTGAAGGAACCGCTCTCGCATTTTCATAGAGGAATACTGGAGACATATTTTGGAAAAAACAATCTCAGTACCCCCGACCAGGATCGAACTTTTGTCTCCCCTTCATCGGCATTTTAGTTTATTGTGGGAGTAGCGTCCTAGACGGCTAACAAAGTAACAAGAAGCTCTGCAAACAGGTGGCCCTTGGTTACCGATTCTCCTATCGCTCTGAACTGAGGTTCAAGTAGTTCAGCCAGATCTTGTGTTGTGTGTGGTTGTCCGTGGTGATGGTGGTAATGGTGGTGATGGTGGTGATATAGTGATATCTGCAGCCCAAGAGAATGGACCAACTTCAGGGTTTGTTGATGGGGAGATTACAAGAAACATTACCGAGATGTGACATGATGAACACAACTCTCTCATAGCTAGCATATATTATCCATCAATTTAAATAATGACTCATTATAATTATTTATTTAATCATAAATACATTTTCAGTACATCTTATTAGTAAGTACTAGGATACATGTTTGTTTTATGAGGAACACGACCTCCCTTGGAACTTTCTGGCCTTTCTGTTGACACGTTTGCGCATGTTATTTTTGTGCAACCTAGCCCAACGTTTGCGATTACGTTTTGGTTTCGGGGCGTCTGGTAGCGTGTCGTCAACACTTGCCACAAAACTCATTTCCGTTGTTTCCCTCGGTTCAACTTCTTCTGCTTGAGCCCTTTTAGCCTTCCGCCGGCGAAATGCTAAGCTAAGAGTGTCGTTAGCATGCTCGGGGTTTGAAGCATTGCAAGCCTAGAAAATGGAATAAATGGCATCATTTAATTTTAAATTAGATAGTCAAATAAATATCTCAATTGATTGACTAGTCATTGATTAGTATAGTAATTTTAATTCTATGAATCACTATTCATAAATAAAATTAATGAGCATAACTTAAGATACGTTTGAAGTCCTTGTAGAGTCGTATTAACATATGAATGCTATGACAAATTAAATCCTTTCTAAATCTATTAAAAATATTCATGCTCGGAATAAAGTGGTATGTATGTCACAGTTTGTGTCAATGTTTCCTTTAACATACATAGTCGTAGTGGCTGATATTTGTTTGGAACAGACTGTAGCACGATATATCTAGCCGTGAGTGAACTGCTCAAGAGCTGATTACTGTAGCACGATATATCTAGCCGTGAGTGAACTGCT
>CABEEJ010010448.1:0-14228 GCA_901482245.1 Timema douglasi
GGTCTTATTTCGTACCAGAGTCCTACTGAGTATTCTGGTAGAGAGCCCGTTCTGGAAGGTCTTATTTCGTACCAGACTCCTACTGAATATTTTGGTTTAAGATAAATTGCCTTTCAGGAAGGACTTCCTATAACAATAATGGAAGGCCTTCTATCCTTTCAAAATATTACTATACAGTAGGACTATGGATGAAATGCTACATTTGGAACATCTTAATTCAAGGAGCAGAAACTTGGAGTTTTAGGAAGTTGGAAAATAAATACTTGGATAGCTTTGAGGTGTGATTCTAGAGAAGATCAGGTAACTGGATAGGGTGACAAATGAGGAAGTCCTAAGAAGAGTGGGTGAGAAGAGAACCATTTTGGATGCGATTCTTCGGTGCAAAGCAAACTGGATTGGACACATCTTTAGGAGGAACTTTCTTCTGCACGACGTCATGGAAGGAAAGGTTGAGGGAAAGAAAAATACAATTTTGACAGGTGGATGACAGGGCGCATTAGAGGTCTTAAGTTTCACTGACAAAAGCGATGGACCTGTCATAAGACAGAACACTTAATAATATGGTAAGAAATAAGGCCTTCCAAAACAGACTTCCACCAAAATCAGGGTACAGACGGTCATTCTTGTCCGGTTTTGCCGGTGATGGCGAAGATCGTCGTTGGAATCGCCGGTTCGGTTGTATAGAGGTGGTTCCCCCTTTCCCTCGCTTCCACCCTGAAATGGTTTCCCATTCAAAGGTGGATACATTTCTTCTCAATTCTGTCTTCCTTGTAGATATGCAGAGCATGAACACCGCCGGGTCCAGGCAATCCATCCCCATCCCCCCCTTGAATTCTTCACGCCAGCGGTTTCCTCTATAAATCTTGTTGTTATGACTCGTCATGTCGATACCCGTCAGTCACGCATGATGCGTGCCGTGCGTGTTTAGATGCGATCATCCGGTGATTGCTTTACTTTTGCACGTCGGAAGCGGTGTTGTGCGTGCTGATGTGCTACAGACTGGGAACACCAGGAATTCGCTAGTGCGGTTTAAAAACAACAAAGAGATTGGCAAGTTTATGGGAAAATAAAAAATAAACTACTTAACTACAATATCGATTTTTTTTTAGCTATGTGCGCGATATTTAAAATGCTTTCTAGGTCGATAGAAAATCAAACAATTAAAGAAAAATGAAGAATAAAAAATCTCGTTTGTCAGTTAATAGAAAAATAAATAAACCAAATGCTTAGAAAAAAAATCAAACTATTAACTTAGGACTCTAAGGTAAAAATATTATCTAGGTCAAGGGAAAATAAATTAGAAAATGACAAATATAGGTAAAGAGAAATTAAATTAGAAAACGACTCATAAACAAAACCAAAAAACTAGAAAAAAATATTTGTTTGGTAATTAATAAATTTCTAAGAGAACTAAAATTAAAATAATAGTTTTGTCATCGAAAATTAAAAATATTTGATAGGCCAAGTCATTTACTAGGTCAGGGAATATTAAAGGCATTTACTAGGTTAGGGAATAATAAAGGCATTTACTAGGTTAGGGAATAATAAAGGCTTTTATTAGGTCAGGGAATAATAGTCGATAGATCTAGGTTTTATATGTATTTATTTCAAAACTAAATGCTTTACATTTACTACTGGCGATCGGAGACTTCAAATAATTAATCTAAGCGGACAGGATGAGGGGATAGATAATATCAGCAGGCTTATTGGGCATCGCTGGAATAACTAAAGCCAAATCGACTCAGGAAAAACCTTCTTTAGATCACACTTGATATAAATGCAGGGTACCCATTTTTTAACAAAACCTACTTTATTTATATTATAACGTATAACCCGAACGGGTAGTAAGACGCGGTGCTAAATATTATTATTTATATTATAGTTGTTTAGAATTGACACATCCTGTTGAAATGAGGAGCTCCAATACGCACGGCCTGGCGTATGATTATATGAAAATATATCTAATAACATTTTGAACTGTCATGTAAGGTTACGGCTACAGTTTCCTTGTCTTGATAATACCGTGTGCCTAGAAAGTGCCCGTTGAAGATCAAACCCCGGCTCAATATTGACGACTTGTTTCTCCTGATTCTGAGCTGATAAAGTTCCCAGGGGGCGGGCTGTAGAGATTTATAGTGACGGCTATTTCGGGCCAACGTTCCGTACATAAATATTTGCACTCTGCCGCGGCGCAGCGTCGTTGATTCCGCACAGCTGGACGCGAGGAAGGAAAGTGAACGATAATTAATCGAGGGTAGTTACCTTACTCGACGGAACGTTGCTTCAGGTGGGGAGCTAAGGGGGGGTCTGTCCAACTGACCAATAATTTTGATAGGCTCTTTTCTCAATTTTTGGCGTCATCGTTGCTCGAATCAGCCATTTTCCTTTGTGTTTGTTTTTTACCTTAATCGCGTTGACTGAAGCAGATGGTATTCCGTGTGACGTCATGCCATGCGCTTCCCGCCATCTTGTGTGCTCAGCGACACGTCCATAACGTCATCATTGCTATGCGCTTCCCGCCATTTTGTGTGTTCAGCTAGCGACACCACGTCCATAGCGTCAACATTGCTATGCGCTTCCCGCCATCTTGTATGCTCAGCTAGCGACACCACGTTCATAACGTCATCATTGCTATGCGCTTCCCGCCATCTTGTATATTTTTTCCCACCGTGTCTTTCTTACTGTCCGAGCTATTCGCATGTAACTACCCAAATGGGGTAGAAGTGAGAAAGGTAGTATCGAGAAGGAATTTACCCGCATTTGCGTAAAGGGAGATTGGGGAAACTACTCAGGAAAAGCCCCTCTCATCACACTCTGGTGGTGGGATTCAAACCCAGACTTCTCTGTCATTGGTAAATTAGGTCAAGTGAGCTTAACCTTTAGTCTGTCCGCGTGCGGGAATAATAAATGGAGTCCATTTTCGACTGGAGTGGGAGGTAACTGACAGCTAGCCTAAGTTACCAGATCTACTCTCGTGTATCCATCCGCCAAACCTTATGATCTGCAAGGCCATTATGTTGAGCTGTTGTCACTTTTGATATTTCAAAACTTTCACAGTAAACAATTTGTTCAAATTATGTTTCTCTCTTAAACATTTTTACATAATTGAAACACGAACATATGGAAATAATCATTTGGATGTTTCTTTTTGTGTGGAGGTGGACTCGGTTGCTTTACAAACGAGAGCTTACAAAAGGCTACGTTCACTTCACAAATTAAGATGGTGAACTATATGACGTCATACAAACTGTTTTCAGTTGTGTTTATGCGCATCTGTTTATTAAATATTTAGACGCTTTATTTTGAAACCAATATTTTGTATGGCTTTTTCTTTAAGTTATAAATAACATTTATTTATTTTGTTGGCCAGTTATAAGAATAAAGATGTATGAACAAAATACTTTTTAATTTATTATTTCATGCATTATATAATATAATGTTGCCACAACTATGAACAAAATAAGTTTTTATTAATATATTTTGTTCTCTCGGTAATTTACGGAAAGTCAATTATACAATAATCGTTGTGGGAGGATTATTATAAGAGTTTATTAACACTTTTGATTGCTAATGTAGTATTACCTAGAACATACCCGCTCCGGTGGCCGCGTGGTCTAACGCGCTACCCACGCAGTAGACTATAACGTCGATGTAACACGGAGATCCAGGTTCGAATCATGGTCGGGTGTACTTAGGCTAAGGGTGATTTTCACAAAAGATTTTTCCACTCTATTCATATAAATGAGGGTACACTTAATCTATTTATAACCTTCCTAATCGCTAAAACCATTAGCGTAATTAGTACATAAACGTATAACCCGAACGGTTATTATATTATTATTATTATTATCGGGTCTTACTACCCGTTATACGCACTTACGCTAATGTTTAATGGTAGGGTGATTGTGAGATGAAATGGAGGACCCACAGTTTAACGTGGGATCCGAACCACGGGGGAGGCCTGGCATTCCCCACATTCCCCACATTCACAAGATGTCTTGTCAGAGGTGAAGGAAGGGTTTGGTAATCAGATAAATCTGTGCCGGGACCGAGGATTGAGTCCTGGACCCCAGCATAGAAGTCTCCTAACACCTTACCCCTAGACCGCCAGGTCACATAACGGTTAGTAAAACGCGGTGCTAAAAAACCCCCAACTAAGAACATATTAATTATTTCCACATTTGTTAACATTATTGACTTTCAACCCGTGCTTTCATTATTTCAATAAAACTCTTGCTCTGGCCGTCACTTGACGCCACTCCTATGGTAGATGGACTGTAGTACTGTATTCTTCTCAACTGTCAACATCCTTCAAATCTAGTCTAGTGAATAATTCTCCAATAAACTTCAAACTGTTATAATAACAAGTAAGCAAATATACTTGTCTTCGTTTGACGATTATTTACGGCCGTGCCACCACAACAAGTCTCGTTGTTTATTTTCCCTCGCTAACAACCTGAATGCCACTTTAATGGGCAGTGATACCTAATTGAAGACTCAGGTCGGTTGCCGTGCGATTAGCATATTAAAGCAATTTGCCGGGCAAGGAGGAACGGGATGACGCTTCGGATCCGAAATGTACAGTCTCGCTCACGAAAAGTGAACCCCGTCGTCGTCTTATAATAATAATTTAAAAAAAGACCCGCCTCGGTGGCGTAGTTGGCTAATGCGCGAGTCGTGTTGAGCTCGACCGCCGAGGACGGGTAGATCGAGGTTCGAATCTCTGTCGGGTGAACTGGGGGTGGTTTTTTCCTAAATGGCTTTCCACTCTCCCTCCACGCAGATGCGGGTTCATTTCCTCTAATTCAACCTTCCCAATTCCCGATCCATTAGAGTAATTAGTACTTAAAGCGTATAAACCGAACGGTTAGTAAGACGCGGTGCTAAATAATAATAAAAAATAAAAAAAGGGTCCATTTTTAATCAAACAAATTCACTTTCCGTCAAGGCTATACTCATTTTAATTACTCTAACGGGGTTTGGTTGTGGAAAATAGGAATGAGTGAATGTAGGATGTATAAGGAATTGTTTATTGGGGGAAAAAACCTCTCGGTACATCTGACCGGGATTCGAGCACCGACCCGCCCGTCACAGGAGAAACTAGACTAGGCTAGTCAGACATATAGTCCGCGTGTCCACTGATGGGGGCTATACAAGGTTTATTTACCGTCTTGATCAGATGGGCAAGAATGAGGAAATATTTTTAAGATAAAGTGCACTCTCATTTGCATGTAGAGGGGGTGGAAAACTAATGCCAGTGAACTGGCCCGAAGATTTGAACCATGCACCTGCAAGTTATAGATGGTTTAAAACTGTATAGTCTGATGCTTCAGACCGTGTGATCAGCGGTGCGCTCAGAGCTATGATAAGTTGTGTGTAACATTATTTTTTTTACGAATAGCCTTTTTAAAAGTTTTTTTTATACCAGAACCTTATTCATTAGTAGGATTCCGTTAGGGGAAAGGCCTTCTAGATGGTTGTTCGTAAGAAAGTCGGACTGTACATAGAGATGTGAGACGGAAAATTTTCAATTATTTCTGTAAAATAATTTCAACTGATTAAATGGAACTTATGTAATCGAGGTATAGATATCCCAAACTTCAACGTTTATATTTAAGATTAACTTCTCCTGAGGGCGTTAACACCAGAAAGCATCATCGAACGAGCTTCGGTGGTCGAACGGTCTAGCGCGCTACTTTCTCCGAAAGGTGGTCCGCGGATCCTCGAGGGTCCGCGACAACCGCAAAAATTTAACAAAGTAATAATTAACCAACAGTGGGCTTAATCTTAAACAATAAAAAGCTTCCCCTCCTCCTCACCCACCTGCGCAGTGATACATGAAAAACAAGTAGAGAAAGAGACTTTTCATCCATTCGGAGTTTCTAGTCAAAGTGTCCGTCCGGCCTTCAACCTGATCTTCAAGAAGTGATGGGAGAAAAGAAGAGGTTTCACTTATCTCAATGATACTAGACCCAAATGAATAAATTTGAACATTTTCATGGTTAATAAATATTTGTGTAAGCCTAGATAACTTTTTTGTGTGTTAACTATTACTAGAACCTATTATATTCATTATTATTACAACCAGAGTTAGTTTGAAAATAAAAGTATGTAAACACACATTTGGCTCGGATTTACTATACCAAATTCCCAGCTTTGTGGGTTTTCTAACATGAATTTTTAATATGGTTTGGGGGTAGGGGGATATTTTATATACATTTAATAGATTAGATTCTAATGATTAGATCTCAAAG
Source organism: Timema douglasi (assembly GCA_901482245.1). Lineage (NCBI taxonomy): Eukaryota > Metazoa > Arthropoda > Insecta > Phasmatodea > Timematidae > Timema > Timema douglasi. The sequence goes on from CABEEJ010010448.1 coordinate 6,255, forward strand.
AGCCTCTTGGGGAAGGGGGGTTTATAGCATGCTACGTCCAGGAAAACTTTCCTCCTGCGAGTTTAGAGCCTGCCACGTTCAGGAAAACTTTCCTCCTGACGAGTTTAGAGCCTGCCACGTTCAGGAAAACTTTCCTCCTGCGAGTTTAGAGCCCGCCACGTTCAGGAAAACTTTCCTCCTGCGAGTTTAGAGCCTGCTACGTCCAGGAAAACTTTCCTCCTGCGAGTTTAGAGCCCGCCACGTTCAGGAAAACTTTCCTCCTGCGAGTTTAGAGCCTGCTACGTTCAGGAAATATTTCCTCCTGCGAGTTTAGAGCATGCTACATCCAGGAAAACTTTCCTCCTGCGAGTTTAGAGCCTGCTACGTCCAGGAAAACTTTCCTCCTGCGAGTTTAGAGCATGCTACAGTAGCCCCATGGTTTCTTTGGTGCTGACTGATAGCTCACAGCTGACTTCTGACAGTCAAAATTTTAGGTATATACCTACATTATGACTGTCAGAAGTGACAGCTGCTAAACACATGTTTTTGCAGATCATATGGTTCGGCGTAGGGATACATAATTTGGTCTGGTAAACTTTTTAAAGCTGTGAGCTGTCAGTCAGCACCAAAGAAGACATGGGGCTGCTGTACGTCCAGGAAATGCTACGAACAGGAAATATTTCCTCTTGGAAGTTGTAGCACCTCACATGTGCGTGTCTAATTTAGTTTCCAGTTCAATAGTCCCACAAACCCACATAATAAACCAAGCTTGTTTTGCTCACATGTGATTTTTATTGACCCTAACCTCTCGTGTGTAGAGACGACGTGGGTGTCGTGCGGACATTATTGACGAACGATATTAGCCTGCCCAGAGATATATTATTACCCCCGCCCACTGGAGGGCGTGCAATAATAAACCTGTTACTCCGGTGTGAAATATAGCAGGAGAACATGATTCAGAACAAGTCTTTATAGCGGCGATATATCTCTCCTCTAGTCCGTAACAACGATAGTATATGGGTTTGGATCCCTCCCTCCCCCTTCTAACAACTGCATAATTAAGTTGGTCCGACATAATATCTCAGTCGGTAGCGTATATATCTACAGAGCCAAGGGTTCCTGGCTCGATTCCCTACATTGCCGGAAAAAATAGCATTGGGGAAAGGTGGTTTTCCCCCTTTCACAGTGATGACTCAATGTCAGGGGGGCTGGATGTTGTGTCTGCTCTATATTTTAACTTGCTTATAAGTCATGTTCTGATATATTCAGTACTCTATTCTCTACGTAGCACTGCGTCCTACTAACTGTTCGGCTTATATACTTTATTTATTTATTATTAGCACCGCGTCTTACTACCCGTTCGGGCTATACGCACTTACGCTAATGTGTAATGGTAGGGTGATTGTGAGATGAAATGGAGGACCTACAGTTTAACGTGGGATCCGAACCACGGTGGAGGCCTGGCATTCCTCACATTCACAAGATGTCTTGTCAGAGGCGAAGGAAGGGTTTGGTAATCAGATAAATCTTTGACGGGACCGAGGATCGAACCCCGGCCGCCAGCATAGAAGTCTTACACCTTACCCCTAGACCGCCAGGTCACCTACCTTATGTACTAATTACGCTAATGGTTTCGAGGATTGGGAAGGTTATATTTAGAGGAAGTGTACCCGCATTTGCGTCAAGGGAGAGTGGAAAACCGTTTAGGAAAAGCCACCCTACCTATATTCGAACCTCGATCTCCTCGTCATGGGCAGTCTAGCTTATTGCGAGAGTAGCGCGTTAGACCGTGCCGCCACCGAAGTGGCTCCCCACCATACTAAGGGAGATATTTGGGATGGACTGGATGGGGGTAGTTATAAAGCGAAATCAACACTTTCGGCTAAATTCTCCACATATGTGGATCTCGACCAACTAAGTAGAGGTGGGACGTTGTGTCACATTTAACATATCTACATATCACTACTAAACTGTTCATGTCAAGCCATTTCCTCCTGTAACGGAAAACGCAAACAATATTTATCTTTGTCCGTTTGTGACGTCACTTGAAGCCACTGCTAACGCTCATACGTCTTGTACTATTACTGTGGGTTCATACGTTCGCAGTGCTGATATTTGGTCACGTGACACCTCTAATCCAATCACAACAAGTTGTTCGAGTAGATTATATTTTCAACTTTTCCAGCGCTTCTACAGATAACCCACCAAGAAGACCCGATCCGCGCATGCGTGAACTCTCGAACAGGTGTTATTTATAAACACAGCACATTCTGTAGATGGCGTATTTCAAAAGTAATGATTTAGAAGAAAGACGGATCAATTTAGTTTCTTTAGCGTGTACACATTTTCACATTTTGTTCTTCTTCTATAGCTGTAAGCAGGGTTATCCAACCTTTAACATTTATTTATCCTTACTTACTGTCCTGAGGCCTGGACCGTAACTCAGGGCCTATGTTACATTGTCTCTCTACCTCCAATAATTTGATAGTTTATACAATTTACAATCATATTATTTAATTTAGTGTTGATTATAGCTCCTAATCTAAGTGTCTTTATCTCCCTATCTTCTGATTTTATCCTACTAGGGTGACCTGGCGGTCTAGGGGTAAGGTGTCAGACTTCTGTGCTGGCGGCCGGGCTTCAATCCTCGGTCCCGGCACAGATTTATCTGATTACCAAACTCTTCCTTCACCTCTGACAAGACATCTTGTGAATGTGTGGAATGCCAGGCCTCCACCGTGGTTCGGATCCCACGTTAAACTGTAGGTCCTCCATTTCATCTCACAATCACCCTACCATTACACATTAGCGTAAGTGCGTATAACCTGAACGGGTAGTAAGACGCGGTGCTAATAATAATTTATCCTACTAGATGGTCCGCCACGGCTATTTTACGCCCCCGGTACCCTGCCCCGCTGGGTGTCTCCCCGCTTCCGGATCCAACAGTCCCCGGATCGGTGCGAGCCCCAAATTAATAAATAAATAGCCAATAGCTGTAAGCAATACTATTTTCCTGTTTATATCTATAATGACAAGATAATAATGAAGGGTTATCAACACACAATAATGTAGGCAAACAGCTGATTTTAAGATCTACTTTTTATGTTTGACGTTTCAATGCATCATGGGTAAACAGAGTCTCCCAACTTTCCGTGAGCGTGTGAACAGTTTCACCACCGAGCTGTGCTGACTCACTGTACACCTCTATAAGCTGGGCTGGAACGTGACGTCATTAGAGAATAGAGTGTGGCGGGTTGCATTACATGTTGTTTCAATGCATCATGGGTAAACAGAGAGTCCCAACTCTCCGTGAGCGTGTGAACAGTTTCACCACCGAGCGGTGCTGACTCACTGTACACCTCTATAAGCTGGGCTGGAACGTGACGTCATTAGAGACTAGAGTGTGGCGGGTTGCATTACATGTTGTTCCTTGTGTGTGTACACTTGTTGCGTGGTCTAGAAGTAGTAAGGCTATTGTGTCTATGTTGGGGATCGGGGGTGACCGGTCCAAAAATATCCCTTCCCGACCCTTGACGTGTCTTCGGTAACTAGACCAAATTTTATTGACACACTCTAAAGATAACTTGCTTACTTTCATGATATTTCTCAGGTCTGTTGGCAATCGGTAACAATATCTAGCGCTCCTTATATTCAAATGGTCAAACAACGGCTGGATATAGAGCTTGGTTATAGCTTTATTACACTACTTAAATACACATTGACACGTTCCAAAAATTACTAGCCCAACACTTGTGTAGTAATAATAATAATAATAATAAATATTGTTTAGTATCTTTATGCATGGTCCACCTGTCATTGATTAACGAGTATTGGGCCGAGGTCACAGACAAATATACCCAGACACTCAGCCTCCAGGTTAAAATGGTGGCGCTCCTTTTGGTAGCTTTAGTCCTTCACCACTAGGATCGCTGCGGTTTGTCCTATCATCACCCAGCAGTGACACTAGCGAAGCCCATTGTTGAAGGACTCAAGCTGAGCGCAGTGAAACCTCCTCAAGGTTGAGAGTCTGTTTCTTGTCTGTGGCCGAGGTATAGTTGCTCACTATCTCTCTTCCTCCTATTTAAAGTAGAGCCCTCCGCGAGTCAACCAGTAGCTAATTCACAAGGTGTTTGACGCCACTCCTTCTGGTGTCACCTTCTAATCAGATGACGGGTGTCCGTGTGAGAACATGTTGAATGGAATGTTGAATGAACGAGGCAGTGCGTGCTGCCCTTGAATAGCAGTGGTTCCCGATTGTTGGATCCGAGGAAGCTGAGGGGGCATGGGGGAGGTATTTAGTTCAGCTGGCTAGTCCGGCACCTGAATGGGGTGGTGAGAGGGCGAAGCTTCCAGGTGTGAACGCAGTCACTGCTTCCCCACGGCACGCAAGACAGGAATAACTTCCTTCCTATAAGGCATTCACGAGCTAAGTTTACCTGGATGACAGCTCGAAATGTTACTAGAAGTAATCCCTAATATATCACTACGCCAACAGCTGACATCTATCACTTTGGATGACTGTAATGAAAACAGATGGTAATATATTAATGTGATAGTTAACCACAGTAATTTAGGCCAATATTATTTATATATTTATTTGAGGTCGGACACAAAGTTTATTTGTAGTTTTATTCCCCTTAAAAAAATATTCACACCACTTTCACAAAAACTTCTAACGAACATAGCCTCAAAATGGCGACTGACGAATCTAAACCATATGATTGAACAAGACGGTAAAAATATATTTTTTTTACAATGATGCGGACACGCAGTTGATGAAAATACTTTATTCAGTTAAATATTTCAAATTACGATAAAATAATCCTAAAATCATGTATTGTATGTAAAAAAATGACAATAATTTTCTCTTTTCCAAGTAAATACGATGCCTGTATTAAAAGGTATTGGTGTGTGCACTATATCACACAAAATCAGTAACGTTCCAAAACGAAAAATAAGTACTTTTAATTATGTTTAAAATATTGTTTCGAGTTGGACAAAAAGAAATTATTTTAAAAATGAAATAGTATGAGAAAACTTAAGTTTACGTTATTTTAAATGTAATATATAACAGGTAATTAAAGATATTTACATTTATAACAAAACTGTGATCTTTTACAAGTGTTGGCAACCCAAAACCTAAACATATGATTTTCGAACTGTCATCCAGGTAAAAACCTACCGTGAATGGAATATACACACACCATTTTCACGGAAATGAACGTCGACACTTTAGTCTTTAAGGCGCTAGAATAGTCTTATCAGAAATTCTTAAACCCCTGAAACCATATGAGTTTATAACATTACAGGGTGGAGCTGTTTGGAATTAGGAGAACAAACAGGGGAGGAGTGAAAAACATATAATTGACAATACAATTTGTGTTGGCACCATCAATCCCCTACCCCTTTATTAAACGACAACATTGTCCTCTCAAATATTCAGTCCACACCCCTATACCAGTTACCCTTCGTTTACCGGGTATTTAGCTCTTGATGATCATCATAGATATGTGAATTTTTGGACTTTTCAGAGTGGAAAATGTCACTTTACGAGTATGTGGTTGTTCCTTCTAAAATAGTTACTTGGAAAGCACGGGGAATCTTGTATTAAAAATATGGGGGCAACCCTTACTTTGTGTACAAACTAGGATAATAAGTCTATTGAAAAACTCATGCAAGGAAGAAGCTAGAAGAAGTTCCTTTTTTATTCTTTAAAACACAATCTTAAATCAATAAGTCTATCGAGACACTTGTTATAGAATCAATAAGCCTATTGAAAACACAATCTTAAATCAATAAGTCTATTGAGACACTTGTTATAGAATCAATAAGTATATTTAGAAAACTCATTCTAGACTCAAGTATATCGAGAAACTATTTCTAGAATCAATAAGTCTATTGAGAAACTCTTTTCTAGAGTCAATAAGTCTTGAGAAAAACAATCTAGAATCAATAAGTCTATTGAGAAACTCTTTCTAGAATCAATAATTCTATTGAGAAACACAATCTAGAATCAATAAGTATATTTAGTATTCCATTCTAGAATCAATAAGCCTATTGAAAACACAATCTTAAATCAATAAGTCTATTGAGACACTTGTTATAGAATCAATAAGTATATTTAGAAACTCATTCTAGACTCAATAAGTCTATTGAGAAACTCTTTCTAGAATCAATAAGTCTATTGAGAAAAACAATCTTGAATCAATAAGTATATTAAGTATTCCATTCTAGAATCAATAAGCCTATTGAAAACACAATCTATAATCAATAAGTATATTTAAAAACTCGTTCTAGAAGCAATAAGTCTATGTAGTAATTCATTATAGAATCACTGTCTATTGAGAAACACAATTCTAGAACAATACGTATATTTAGAAATTCGTGGTTGAAGCAATAAGTCTATGTAGTAATTAATTATAGAATTACTGTCTAATGAGAAATCAAGAATCAATAAGTATATTTAGAAACTCGTTTTGTAATCAAAGTCTATTGAGAAACACATTATAGAATTAATAAGTATATTGAGAAACACAATCTAGAATCCATAAGTATATTTAGAAACTCATCCTAGAATCTATAAATATATTGGAAAATACAATCTAGAATCAATAAGTCTATATAAAAACGCATTCGAGAAGGAAGCTAGGATCTACAGCTTTGTAGTTTGTGTTTTTCCACTTGATTGACCGTCTCTCCGTCTCTCTCTGTCCCCAGCGTACCCGTATCTTCTGTTTGCGACTGTGAAGGACATTCGCCTCGCCAACATCTCCAAACCCACAAAGACTGTCACCATTGTCAAGGTAAGATGTCGCCAAGGGAAACAAGACCTGTCGGCCGTTATTTAAAAATAATCTTTTATCAGAATTTATCTTTGGGTCTGTTGACTTGACATTTTTACCGCTAGCATAATGCTATATGGTTTGAAAACTATAAAAAGTTACTCTAAGCTGACCGGGAATTTGGTATAAAAATAATAATCCGGGGAAAATATTATTTACTAGAAATATGAAATATAATAATCAGTAAATTACAATGTTATCAATATATATTTTTTAGCTGCCTAATAGATCTTGTCATTAGTAAACTATGTTAATACAAATAAAAAAACATGTATATTTAAATTTTAAAACTACAGTAGCCTTATGGCTTCTTTGGTGCTGACAGCTGATGGCTTTGAAAAGTTACCAGACCAAATTTTGTATCCCTACGCCGAACCATATGATCTGCAAAAAACATGTGTTTAGCAGCTGTCACTTCTGACAGTCAAAATTTAGGTATATACCTAAATGTTGACTGTCATAAGTCAGCTGTGAGCTGTCAGTCAGCACCAAAGAAGCCACGGGGCTACTGTACTTATTATTATAATTCATAATAAAGATTACTAGCTTAAAAAGCAAGGCGGGGTAGGGGGAAAATAAATAATGGCGTGACATACTTTTGAGTCGGAAATTTTAGGAAATGATCTGGGAAAAAGTCGGGAATTTCATTGGCCAAGTTAAGTAGACATCATAAATAAAGCTATTTAAGTGTAAGCGAACTTTATTTAATCCTAGTCTGGTACATTATTGCTTTCTTCTCGTCACCAATTGGGGCTTTCAGCCCTATGCAGGTGAATGTTGGTGCATTATTTCTCGCCATTACTACCCCTACTTACTCACTACAGACTTTTGCTTTGTGCTGTAACATCACTTTTTTTTTCCTCTGGTACTTTATTTTGTATTACAAAAAGATACCAAAAAACATACAAACACAAGGAAGGCTATGCTTCAGCACATAAGCTTCATTTTAAAATTTAATTTGAGATTTATTTAATTTAAAACCTGTCGATGCTCATAAAAATAAAACTGTACTGTTTTAATTGGGGTAATGAAATATACCATACCACTCTTTAAAATAAAAAGGGTTTTTATTATTAAACTAGCAGCCCAACCCGGCTTCGCACGGGCATAATAATATAATAAAAGAAAATACACAATGTTTTACAGTGAGTTT
>CABEEJ010010449.1:0-14226 GCA_901482245.1 Timema douglasi
CAACTTCCCGTCACCTGCGAGATGGAGAGTCAAGCCTCCAACTTCCCGTCACCTGCGAGATGGAGAGTCAAGCCCCCAACTTCCCGTCACCTGCGAGATGGAGAGTCAAGCCTCCAACTTCCCTTCACCTGCGAGATTATTTATAACATTGAGTACTTGTGCGACTTATGTGTGGTGATATAATATTCTACTAGATTGGCAGCGTAAAATGCTCGCAGATTATTACCCTGGAGGCCAGGGATCGTTTCTCTATATATTTCTAATTTTGTATGGGGAGGGGCTAAGAGAGATAAGACCAGTTTGTTTGCTGTAAATAAAACAAAAAAGTATTCGGTTTAAAAAATAATACATTCCTTCTATCTAGTATAGTTGTTAACAAATTAATTAACAGTTCTTTAATATCAATCATGAGCATATTGGCATTTAATAAAATCGTTTTAATTTAAAATAAAAATCCACGATGCTCATGACTAATATTTTTAAAATGAATAGACTATCACACGTAAAGTATTAAATTAAGTGTATACAGTGTGATGGATTTAAGTTTTTTCTTTTAGATTAAAACTCCGTTACAAAATTCTAGAGAATTTGAGTTTTAAACAATTGTACCTTTAAATAAATTTGAAGACGTCCCTCAAATAAAATACACTATCACTGTTATCTTTCCCCTTAAAAACCAAATTTTTTTTCTTCAAAAAAGTTTTTTCTAAAGTGCTTAGTTTTCGAAATATTCTGGTGTCTCGTATTAAATGACTCCCCGGTATACTGGAGTAATATTTGAAATATTGTGTCAAAAATAAATTAAAGATTATAAAGGGTCAAAATTAAATATTTTGTCATAAAAACTGCAAAATTATTTACTTTAAGGGTGTTATTTACTAAGTCACTGAGACTAGTGGCAGACGTTTAAAAATCCCAGAGTATTTAAGTAGTTATTTGATATGTTTTAATATCCTTTTAAAAAAATGTAAGAGATAGATATAAAAAGGTTTCTGACCAGTTGAAAAGTTTAAATTTTGAGTTTAATTTTTTTTTAATTCAATAACTTTACGTGGATATTTTACTTCTAAGATCAAATAAAGTCACGTTTTGATAGGGTCACAAGAGAATATTTTTACGGTACATTGGGATTGTTTAATAGAGTTTTATGTAAGTTAACACATTTTTTTAAATAACTTTTTCTCAACGAATAGTTTCATGTTTCAAGTAAAACTTCAATAACTATAGGGTATGGAACTTAATACAAATATACCTAGACCTTTATGAAGTACTTTAAAAAGGAATTAAAAATGCAAGTAAAAATTGTTTTTCCACATAACTATGCAATATTTGAAAGAATAAAGCATTGTAAAGGCCCACTTTTCAATTGATATGACTGTCTGCAAAAATATAGGCTAGGCCTTCTTACATTTCTTTGGCCAAACTATTAAACCATCAAATAATATTGCATTAATATTTTATTTAATACTGTAAGTGTATGTATTTTTCATTTATTCATTTTATAACTCCAATAGCTAGGCTCTCATTTGTTATCTTTCAAAACTATCTCCAATAATCTCTAACAAATCAGTGGCAATAGTTTTCGTAAGTATAAAACTTTATTTTAAACTATCTCAACAAAGTCTTCAAAATAATTATTAGTTCTTGTTCAAAGTGTAGGATTTTTACGCTTGTTAAAACACTCAAGCATATCATAAATATCTGAATCTGAATCAAATATCATTATCTTAACTAAATCCAACAACACACATTGGAATGTTTTGAACAGTCAGCTGACAGAGTAGTGGCCAAATTGTTCTCTACGGCAATTAACTTGAGGTATACTCACTAACCTCTACACCTTCTTAGAGTTAGTGAAACCTGAAGTTTAAGCTCGGGTTATGTGATAACTTAACATTGAAACAGGTAATAAACATCTTAAGCTGAGGTTATAATTTAACCTCAACAAAACCTGACATTGAAACAGTGGTCCTTAGACCATTCTACCAACAAAGGGTATGATTATAATTACTGCTTTCTAATTTCCAGTGGGTACTAATACAGGGTGGCCCACGGAAAAGTATCCCGCCTCCTATATCCAGCAGGTGCCTCACTCTGAATTGGAGGTGGTCAATTCCTTCCACCCATATTGTGACATGAAGAAAGAGCAAGTGAAATGCTTGTCTAAAGCTTTATTGACTCATTCTTCATGTCACAATATGGGTGGAAGGGGATTGACTTCTTCCAATTCGGTGTGAGGCGCCTGCTGGATATAGGAGGTGGGCTAATTTTCCGTGGGCCACCCTGTATAAACATGTATATTTTGTGATAGGCCGTTTTGAGCATATAGGGCTGATGTTAGAGAGAAACAACACATTGTGAGGTAGGTACTACAGTACAGACCGTTGTCCAAACAATGTCCAGACACACCAGGTACCATATCAAACTTACACAGTAAACAACACATTGTGAGGTAGGTACTACAGTACAGACCGTTGTCCAAACAATGTCCAGACACGCAAGGTACCATATCAAACCTACACAGTAAAAAACACATTGTGAGGTAGGTACTACAGTACAGACTGTTGTCCAAACAATGTCCAGACACGCAAGGTACAACATCAAACCTACACAGTAAACATTCCAGGATGGCAATATAGTTCAACCTCTCGGTCGTCCTGAAGCGGATGTAGATGGAAGTTTGCTGCTTGCACTGGCTAACAAATGACGTCACTTATTGTAAACTGGAGGGCAAGCGCTAAATGTAATAACACTTTGGTCTGGGGCGTAGCCGAGTTCGTTTATGGTTTGAGCTTCAGATGGGGACCACTAACGTTTGAGATACTTTGATATGAACATTGAAAGCTCGATTGTTTTGTTTTTTTCTTTATTTGATGTGAAAGCCGGTTGTATCCGTAAACGTATATTTCTCGTTGATAATATTGAACAGTTGATACCAAGGGTTTTTTAATGTGTTTTTTGTTTGGAAAACCTATTTACTTTAATATATATATATTGGAATACGTGCTTACTTCGCACACTAGAAAATATGGACAAAATTGATGCATAAAGTTATATAATTTTAATATTTGCTATGTTAACAAAATATTTAGGGGGATCGGGGTATATAAATTTATTTTATATATATAAATTTATTTTATATATATATATATATTAATTTATTTTATATTTATTTTTTAATTTAAAGGCCCCGATCCCCCAAAATATTTTGTTAAGATGACAAATATTAACATTATTTAAATTTATGCATCTATTTTGTCTGTATTTTCTAGTGTGCGAAGTAAGCACATATTCCAATTTTCTTACAAGTAGACACATCTGAAAATTAGAAAAAAGGCTACAAAATCAACTTTCACGGATTAATACTTTCGGTATTGTACAGCAGTCAATTTTTATAATTTTTTATAAATACCAGTATCTATAAAATAACAATAAAAATATAGTAAAATGTTATCAATGTTGAACGAAAAAAATACGTTTGTATTTTATAAAAGGTGCTTCAAATATATATAAAATTCTTTAAAAAATATCAAGGTATGGTTAATGTGGGACGAAGAAGTATAGCTTGATACAACATAATCCCTTAAAATTCTGAAGATAGCAAGAAATATATTGTAATATTGTAATATTGTAATGGGCTACTTACAATCGAATTAGTTGGTTAGTTTGAAAATGATAAAAAATAATCCGACACCTTAACTCGGTAGAAAGCGTGTCTGGCTACTTAGTTATGAATCTCAGTTCTATTCCCGGCTTTGCTGAGAAATGTATCATTGTTGAAATGCATGCTTACCCTTTCATAGTAATGAATTGCCGAACGGGGGCTGGTTGTTGTGCTTGTACTAGGTTTAAGTTAGTTTATAAGTCGTTTGCTGGTATAATCAGTCATTTCAGAACGTGCAAGTTAAATACCTTACCTTGAATAAATGAAAAATTTAAAATGATAAAAAATCAAAGTATACCAAATTTGATGGAAATTGGTGTGACACCCACAGATAATCGGGAATCGTGCGTAAAGAACAATCAAGTGATCACAAGAGAAAACATAGTTTTATTTGAATTTAGTCAAATATAAAGGTAATGATGATACATCACATATTTCAACAATGGCATAGAGCCAATTTGTAGTCTGGCAAAAAACATCAATTCAAGATGATTCAAACTATATACATGAAATTGCGAAGCCATAAAATTTACTTTAAATATGTATGTGTATATATATAATGTACTCTGTCCCAGCAGACACCAGAATAGTAAGATAAAGTGATTAAATCTATAATATATGAGTCTCAACAATTGTCGTAGAATTCTATACCTAAGTAATAATGGATAATTTAATTTTATAATTTACTTTGAAGTGTATAAATATGTTTCGTAAACTGCCGTTAGAAACAATACAACCTAACATGGTAATCTAATTTGATTTAAATATACATACAATAATCCACGCAATTAAAGAGTGCATACATTATTTTAACAACGTCCTTGAAACTTGTAAAAATACCAATGTAATCGCTTAACTGAACTAAGCGAAGATGATAGCGCACCACAAGGACAAAAAGAGTACTAACGAAAATCATGAATTCCCCTTAAAAACCAATATTATTGACTCGCGGTTCATCCGCGTTAAACCCCACCAGAAAACCCATCTACAAAACATGATTATGATAAAGTAAGCCCAAACAACAATTTTGAAAAGAATCCCTCCCCATTATTTATATCAGAACAGAATTTTGAATAAAGTTCCCCAGCCCTAGTTTATATCGGCGCCCTCACCTTTGTGCAAACCATTGGTACAAATGAGTGACGAGGTAAACAATAGGAGCCATTATATAGTAAATACAGCCTACACATGTTCTCAGAGGAGGGTGAAAGCAGGGTGGAAACAAAGAACAAAGGAAGGGAGAAGACTAGCGCTCTCGAAGCTTAGCGGTCAATCCAGTAACCACTCGAAGTTTACAGAACATCCCAGATGGCAGAACCGGAAACGATCTTGGTTAAGTTAAGTCCTTGTTTGTTGTGGACCGGCCTTCGGTGACGAGCGAGGCACTGACCAGCGTCTCATTTCAGTCGAAATTGTTCAACTCACGGGAGAGGATGTCTTAGTGTGTGTTAGTGCTCCATCAGACGGAGAGAAGCCCGGCCAGTGGTGGTGAGTGTTGTAATTCCATATTACTGGGTGGTATGCGTTAGATGTTGTTATTGGTTGTAACATCGTTACATTAGTTGTTATTAGATTTAGATATATTTTGCTGGTTTATGTTTCGACTTGAAAGCTAAATAGGCATTATTATACTTTCAACATTATTATAATCATAGCACTCAAAGTATATTACTAAATTAATATCATTTAAAAATAATATATGACCAATATTAATAGAAGATTATTTAAATATCCTAGCCAATTTTAGATTTTGCAATTCTCCAAGTTATGGTCCAAAATTTCAAAACATAATTTTTGTGAAAAAAAAATCTTAAGCTCAGGTCAACAATTAGTGACCCACCTCGGTGGTGTAGTTAGCTAACGCGCTAGTTGTGTTGAGCTCGACCGCCGATGACGGGGAGATCGAGGTTCGAATCTCGGTCGGGTGAACTGGGGGTGGTTTTTCCTAAATGGTTTTCCACTCTCACTCCACGCAAATATTATGATAAAGTAAGCCCAAACAACAATTTTGAAAAGAATCCCTCCCCATTATTTATATCAGAACAGAATTTTGAATAAAGTTCCCCAGCCCTAGTTTATATCGGCGCCCTCACCTTTGTGCAAACCATTGGTACAAATGAGTGACGAGGTAAACAATAGGAGCCATTATATAGTAAATACAGCCTACACATGTTCTCAGAGGAGGGTGAAAGCAGGGTGGAAACAAAGAACAAAGGAAGGGAGAAGACTAGCGCTCTCGAAGCTTAGCGGTCAATCCAGTAACCACTCGAAGTTTACAGAACATCCCAGATGGCAGAACCGGAAACGATCTTGGTTAAGTTAAGTCCTTGTTTGTTGTGGACCGGCCTTCGGTGACGAGCGAGGCACTGACCAGCGTCTCATTTCAGTCGAAATTGTTCAACTCACGGGAGAGGATGTCTTAGTGTGTGTTAGTGCTCCATCAGACGGAGAGAAGCCCGGCCAGTGGTGGTGAGTGTTGTAATTCCATATTACTGGGTGGTATGCGTTAGATGTTGTTATTGGTTGTAACATCGTTACATTAGTTGTTATTAGATTTAGATATATTTTGCTGGTTTATGTTTCGACTTGAAAGCTAAATAGGCATTATTATACTTTCAACATTATTATAATCATAGCACTCAAAGTATATTACTAAATTAATATCATTTAAAAATAATATATGACCAATATTAATAGAAGATTATTTAAATATCCTAGCCAATTTTAGATTTTGCAATTCTCCAAGTTATGGTCCAAAATTTCAAAACATAATTTTTGTGAAAAAAAAATCTTAAGCTCAGGTCAACAATTAGTGACCCACCTCGGTGGTGTAGTTAGCTAACGCGCTAGTTGTGTTGAGCTCGACCGCCGATGACGGGGAGATCGAGGTTCGAATCTCGGTCGGGTGAACTGGGGGTGGTTTTTCCTAAATGGTTTTCCACTCTCACTCCACGCAAATGCAGGTTCACTTACTTTTAATTCAGCCTTCCCAATTCCTAATCTATTAGAGTAATTAGTACTTAAACGTATAACCTGAACGGGTAGTAAGACGCGGTGCTAAGTAATGAATAAATAATAACAATTAGTGAGCACTTAATACTAGATTGTTGGTTCTTGACATAGAAATGGATTAAAGACTCTGTATAATATTATATTATTAAATAACGTCAATACCACAGCCATAATTTACTATTTGGCTATTTTTCTAATGATATAAACATTTCCTGAGGATTCAGAAAATTGCGTTGGAATAAAATATCATTTTTAGAGCACTTTAGTCAGTCTCGTAATGAAACTATGCCCTAATTCCATCCAGCCATTGTAAATATACTTCTATCTCTAAATATATTTGTAGCTGTAGCAAAGAAAATTATACACAAGTTCCAACAGATAATAAAATTGAACTGTTAATCACACGTTTTAAATCCTCAGATTACATCCCTTATTATATATTAAAACGTCAATCACGTGAAAGTATATTACTCCTAACAATAACTATCCGGAAAAATAAAACTTCTATGAAATGAGCCTGCAATCGAGCCATACCAGTCTGTTGAGGATGATAGAATAGAGCCATTGGATGGAGGGTATTATTTTATCAGCATATTGAACCATCCAGCCATTAATCTCAGTTTTCTAGACTGGAGCCCTTACTTTTTAAATCAAGTAGCTCCTCATTTGTCCTCACGAAACTGAGTTGACTCTATTTCAGACCCACTGTTTCAAAGAAAATTTATAAGCGCTGAGGATCGAATTTAGGACTTGTGAGTCTGTATTCAGGTACTTTAACTGCTAGACCATAGGGGTGGTTAATAATTATCTGAATTATCTGAACAGTGGTAAAATATCGTGCACAGCGTCATACTACTCGTCCGGGATATCTGCATATTTACAATGGTGAGGCACGGCTGATGAAGAAAATATTTAGATAAAGTGTACCTTTATTTGAGTAGAGAGATAGTTGGAAATTATTTATGCAAAAACACTATAGTACACCCAACAGGAATTCTAACCAAACCTATTTGTCAACGACAAACCCTATCAAACGAAAGTGATGACTTGGTCTGCGTGATCACCGGTGAGAATAATATATTATTGAATCGAAGTGAACCTTCTTTCCCAGTAACTTTATGAACACTACCACCATTTACTGTATATTTAAGGTATTTCCCAACGGTGAAACTAAAACCAACAACTTTCCGCTACGTTTCAAAACGACTGCCATTGAATTACTTGACAAACATCGTCCAAATGTACTAACAGAAATTACCCATGAGTATTTCTCTACAACTCTACTTAGTGCGGTCAATAAAACAGTAATATCCCCTTAAGATTACTAAACTTGGTAGAAGAACGTGGCTTTATAACAGAGTTTATAGATTTCATTGGGCTTTCAATCAGAGACGTTTGCTTTTGACATGAACAGCAAAGAGAAAATAACAAAATCCAGGTATAGTTAGGGCCAACAAATAAATGGTTTAGATTAAGTAATAATAATTTAAATGATTCATTTATAACCCATTTTAGGCCAAACTTCTTTAGCTGTCTAGTGAAATAGTGAAGTTATTTTTTGTAAACTGAATGACTTTGAGTCTCACTATTTAGTCCAAGGGATTTTACGTCGGATACATACATACATATGTGTGTGTGTGTGTGTGTGTGTGAACTGAAACCATATATTTATTAATTTATTTCACAACAACATTCAACAACGGCAAGTTATCAAGTCACATTAAATGATGATGACGATAATAATAATAATAATATATTTCACTCATTCATTTTTATTTTACGACCACCCATTGCAGACCCACCCTCTATGAGCTACATTATTAAACGTAGAATGTTAAAATATAAAATAATAGAGCAGTATTAAACGAAATAATAATAACGCCAGGCTGTTTGTGTCACGTCTCTACACACCATTCTATTATTATTATTCTTTATCCTCTCTCTTCGCGCTGCCTCTTGTTTACTAGCTTTGGTTGGATCCTCCGTCTCGCTCTGAACGCTCTCTAGCGCTGTCGCGGCCACCCCTCCCACCCGTTACAGTATTCATTACATTGTTATAAGGGATGTAAAAACCGCAATGATTTGCAATGTTAAACCGCGCTGGAAACCAATCTTCACATCGCTGGGTAGTTCCCCGGATCTGCATTACATGGTCCGGTCCACGCGCCGGGATTCGAATGATCCAGACTCTCACTGTGTAAACCGCCTCGGTGGCGTAGTTAGCTAACTCGCTAGTTTCGCGTTGAGCTATACTTCCGAGGACGGGGATATTGAGGTTTGAATCTCGCTCAGGTGAACTGGGGGAGGTTTTTCCTTAATTGTTTTCCACTCTTAATCCACGCAAATGCGAGATCACTTCCTCTACATACAACCTTTCCGATTCATAGCTCATTATCGCAATTAGTACGTAAGCGTATAGCCCGAATGGGTAGTAGGACGCGGTGCTAGATAATAAATAAATCTTACCGTGTGTGTGTGTGAGAGAGAGAAAGAGANGTAGAGGAATTACTATAGATAACCAAATACGTCTTTAAATTTAAAATTTCTATGTGACATTTGGTTAAATGGGGAAATAAAGTTTAAAGATTTCCAGAACTAATATCAGTTGAAGTATTTGAAAAAAGTATTACTGCAGGCATGTCTTTCATCACTCAAGTAAAATCACGGACTTGAAAATAATGATCGACGGTAAGTTTACCAACTATAGTAGGCAGTATGGACTCAGTTTAACAACTCTAGTAGGTAGTTTGGACTCGGTTTAACAACTCTAGTAGGTAGTTTGGACTCGGTTTGTTAGCTATAGTAGGTAGTATGGAATCAATTTATCAACTAAAGTAGGTAGTGTGGTCTCAGTTTATTAACTAAAGTAGGTATTGTGGACTCAGTTTATTAACAAAAGTAGGTAGTATGGACTCAATTTATCAACTATAGTGATAGTGTGGACTCAGTTTACCAGGTATAGTAGGTATTATGGACTCAGTTTATCAACTAAAGTAGGTATTATGAACTCAATTTATCAACTATAGCTCAGTTTACCAGGTATAGTAGGTAGTTTGGACTCAGTTTATCAACTATAGTAGGTAGTATGAACTCAATTTATCAACTATAGTGATAGTATGGACTCAGTTTACTGCTGTGAGAAAGGTCAATAAGCTATTGTGTATTCAATAACCTACACCAAAAGTAAATAGTTTTAGATAAATATATTGTCAACCTAAATGCATATAATAAAGTGATCTAGGCCTGCCAGGTGCTCAAACCGGGTTCGGTACCAAGCACAAAGCACAGGGCCCCTTCTCTTTGTTCTACTCTCCTAATGAGGTCCTAATCTGAATTATTTTTTAAATTATGATTATTATAAGCTATTTAAAGTCATATTTGTGTGGAATATTTTGGAAAATTGAATGTCAATAATATAAGATATTTGAAGTGGTCTTTTCTTGGTACATTTTTGAAAATTTGATAACTCTAAAACCTATTTAGATTGATCTTAGCATGTATTATTGTATTTTATTAAATTCCTCCCACCACTATTTGGAGTTGTCCTTCCCTTCCAAAGTTTTGAAAATTGAATGCCTCTCTAAGCTATTAGGAGTTGGGTACAAGGCCATTTTTCAACGTAATATTCTATAACATCAAAGGAAAGGGAAATAAATGTAGAGAGGGCAAGATTATTTCAGAATAGAGGGTGAGTTTATTCCAATCGGAAGAAGGGAGACAAATTATATTCCAGCGAGAGAAATCCCCCACCCACTCCCCGCTATTCCGCCACTGTTCGACATAGATTTGTACTCTTTTTTTTTAATCGTTCGTCACTTTTACAAAATCAAATCAATGTACGCAAATTGCAAACCATCCGCAACTGAACACTGAAATGTTACGCCCATGATAAAAGGCTGAAATTGAAATTGAAATGGAATCACTGTCCGAGCCTCTTAACGCGCTAAATTTAATTTAAGTACAAAATATTATATTCCTTGAAACTTCCCAACACTTAAATGAAGGACAAGTCTTGACCGAACCAATGATACCATTGTGACGGATTCCAGTAAGTTTTCCGGAGAAAACCACAGCTGATTAGCTGGGCATTCACTCTTCTTTTTAATTCTTATCATCCGTATTTTATTTTATTTACTCTACTAATTATTTTTAATTTGCTACCATGGATCTTGGGCCAGGGCCCCTGGGAGTCCCAGACCTGGTACCATGCTAGCAATAGTCCCCCCCCCCCCTTACCCCGTTCGTGGCGGGCCTGAAGTGATCTATATATACTAAACATATTTTTTTTATAAAAACAATATTTTTTGGCTTGTTCTTACTTCACTATTATTAGACACGTAAGAAATTATTCTACACTTTAGGGATGAATAGGTAGGTCCTATATTTCAAACGTGTTTTTTTTTCACAAATGATCTTGTTTTTCTTATGTTGTTTTTCGTGTGCAGAGCACGATCTTTGTGTACGTGTTTGGTTTCCCCAAGCATGTGCGATACTTCTGGCATGTGAATGATAAACATTTCGTGGATTGATCAAATGTGGAACAGATTTTACGGCAGTGGCAGATATATTTATGGTTTTATACGTGAAAAGCGTTTACAATTTTCCTAAATTATTTTTATCACCGTGTCTTACTACCTGTTCAGGTTAAACGCATGTTGACTACTCTATTGGGATATGGATGAGGACGGAAGTATTATAGAAGTGGTATGCAAGGAGAGTGGGAAACCATTTTAGGGGAAATCACCCTCAGTAAGCTTTACCGGGATTTAACCCCCGATCTCCACGTCATCAGTAGGCCAGTTTAGCAAACAAGTGACAACTTAGGTCGCTGAAGCGAGGTGTTGTTGTTGTTGATGATAGAGGTAAACTATACAAGGTGACATTATATTATGATTCACCTTAACATAAACTGTACGCTAGGGTTTCAAGATCACATAAGTTTTTTATTTTAATCGGTTAGGGTTTCAGGTGGACGCCAAACAAAATAGATAGCACGATAAAGTATCTGATAGCTTGCTTAATTTTTAACACAGAATAAATGTTTGTGTCTTTACCTAGATTTAGGATGTCAATCAATATACAGGATCACTCGAATTGAACATATATTAAAATATAGGCAAAATTTTATTGGATGCCACAGTAATTTATATTGGTTTTCCAATCGTGAACAAAATTTTTGGCCATAAAATATTATTTTAATTTAAATACATCTCATAAAGCAGTTTATAAAAGAAAGCAGCTTGCATAATACAAAATTTAACTATCAATTAGTGTAAGCATTTCACATATAATATAGTTATTATGATTATATACAAATGGGACTGAAAGCTCTTGGGTATTTCAGACACAAGGTAACGATGACTTTGTTAAGTAAGGTTGAGCGTTTGTCACAAACTGACGTACTTGAAATTCTCTCACAATTATATGAAACAATGTCACGACGTCAGTCCGCAATCGAACTATTCCGACCACCTACGTACATGGAGATTTGAACAATTATTTTCTCAACTCCCTTGACAATACAAATCCCACGTACAAGAGACACAAAAAGAGTAGGTGTTGCTAAATCAGTTATGTAAACTAGCAAGTGAATATTTAGCCCTACAGAGAGGTCGTGAATACGGATTTAGTCTAAGATCTACTAGTAATATACCTTCAACTGCCAGATCCACAAAACCTGATGCTATAATCTCAGATCAGATCACTATCCCACCAGCAAAAATAAAACCTAGTTGTGAACGAGATTTAGCCAAACTCAATAAATAAGCAATATCTGCTTCATACTCCAACAGAAGGGTGCACTGCTAAAGGTAATAAGGATGATACATTATACAAGTCAGAAGTTAAGTCCGTAGTAAAAACCACTCAGATTATTGCACGGCTATTTGATGGTAAATACAACGAATGGGTGGCTAAACAAGATATCTTAACAACATAAAAACTAGGAAAGTTTATCAAAAGTAGTCATAAAGCAGTAGAGAGGGTAGATGTCCTTCTTTCCAGATGGAAAATCTGGGGTGGACCTTTCACAACTATTATTATTATTATTATTATTATTATTAGCACCGCGTCTTACTACCCGTTCAGGTTATATGCCTCTCTGATTCCTGATATTCCAACTAATGCTGACTTATTAAAAGTTTTAGTTTCGATACCGGTGAAATTGTAACCGCAAGATGAGAAAGTGTTAAAGTACCTTCAACAATTGATGACGATGACTTTCTGATAAATGAAAGATGTGCGGTTATTTGATATAAAAATGGTAAAAGAAAGTGGTATCTTGGAATGTGTATGGAAATTGTGAATATGGCAAATATCAAATAGAGCATTTAGAACATTGAGGAAGGTCAGGTGAGAATCTTCCCCAAAATTTTAAATATCCAGTGTATCCCAAAAAATCTTAAATCTGCAAAGTTGTTCCAAAACTGTTCCTAACATGCTATGTTATTGGGTCGTGGGAGTTTGGCAGAAAGACATATTTCACCTTAGAAAATTATCTTATTGCTAATCGTTTGTTTGTAGCCTTTTTAAACACTAGAAAAAAGTAATGTTACATTAGAATAGAGTAAGGCTTAATATTTGATAAAAACCTTTTCAAATATGTTGTATTGTCGAATTATTGTACACAAGTTTGGTTTAGACTCAATTTGATTGGTTCTGTTTATTGATAGACCTTAAAAACTTAGGCAAAGACACTAATATAATTATCCTATCTTGAAAAATATCAGGGCTATCAGCAACAATTCTATATACTCTAAATGTAATACGTAAAACACAGTTCCACTCATTTCTTTGTTGAGGCGCCATGAAATATCAAGCAATTAAAATAAATAGCTTTCATTATGACCTTGACACCCTAACGCACAAATTGAGGGGGTTGTTCAATTGCGTTAGAGACTGTCACATTTTTAACCTTACGATATAGTGACTGATAAGTTTGTACTCCGAAACACATTAGAACAGGGATACTCTCCTATCTGGTGCACAATTGAGACTGTTTCTTACCACTGTTTTTAATCAAGTGAATGTTTAAAACTCTAGTTCACAAAAGTAGATCGTCGTGAATGGTAATAATAGGAATATAGTATTTTTACTTTGTAGCATAAATGCTAAGTAATTAAACTTGGCAAGCTACAAGAAGTTGAAATATACCTAACTACACTAATAAACCACAATATTATATATATATTACTAGCGCGAAATAAACCATATCTCTCCTTCTTATTTTATTATTCTATTAATTTTCATTCCAACATAAATATCGCTGTGGGAACGAGAGCTAATTCTATAATAGAAGACTTCCTGACACACTTCCTGAAAAGATTCACTCGTAAACTGAATGGCACTAACTATTACGTGCTGATGTATTCACGGCTATTCCAGTCAGTTGTAGAGTGTGACGTCACACTCTACGTATTACCCACGTGGTTGGGCTGCGAACCCGCCGTGTTGACGATAGAGGGAAGGTCAGTTACTGTGTTTCCTCTGGCGTCCACGGGGGCGGGACGAGAGTTCAACCCTGCCCCTGATTGCTTTTAAAATAGTACTAT
>CABEEJ010010450.1:0-14221 GCA_901482245.1 Timema douglasi
GACACGAGACAGTACTGGTTCAAGACCGGTCGTGTCGGCTGTCTCGACCGCGACAGGTCTGTGCTGCGCGACACTGTCGCGCCCTGAGGACTGAATACAATTCAAAAACATTAAAAGAGGGACAAGGCTCAGTGTGGCAACTAACGTGGAATATCCCTGATTTCTGTTGCTGGCAAAACTCTTGCTAGAATCCTATTCAACCGCCTGATACCACTCGCCGAATGGTCTTTACCAGAAACACAATGTGGATTTAGACCCAATCGAGGTACAGCTGATATGATATTCGGTGCATAGCAAATGCAGTACAAATCCAGGTAACAAAACCGCCTTCTAGACATGGCCTTCATTGATCTCGTCAAGGCCTTCAACTCGGTTAATTGAGATGCTCTTTGGAGGATCTTAGCTCTAATTGGCTGCCCTACAAACTACATTAAAATTTGTCGACTGCTACACGATAACATTAATGGCACTGTTCTGAGCAATGGACTTGGAAAACCCTTTGAGGTCACAACGGGTGTCAAACAGAGATGTATAATTGTCCCCACTCTATTCTCAATATTAGTTAGAATTATAATTTATGGTATCTTATAGTTGGGAAACTGCCACTGAGTGTAGAAATAGTCTACAGGACGGATGGTGGCTTATTCAACCTTACCAGACTACGGGCGAAGACCAAGATGTCTACAACGTCAGTTCTCGAACTCCAATACACGAATGACAACGTTGTTTTGGCCAACTCAGAAGAGGACCTACAAGCTATTTTGAATATATTTAATGAGACATATACGTTAATTGGTGTGAGCATTAATATCGGAAAGACGCAGATTATGTGTCAACCTGCTCTCAATTCCAACGTTGCAGCTCTTGCCATCACAATCAATGGGGAGGTCTTGCAGAGCATCAAACACCTCCCTTACCTTGGCAGTCACCTATCGACAAATGCAAATATTGATTGTAAAACCTAACACCACCTAAATCCTGAATTTAACCCGTACCAGTCTAAGCTGGTGTGCCCAAGCGCTGGCCCCATAACCCACGATGGAGACTTGAAGGTGAATCCGTCTACAAAGCCTGGGCAGCCTAAACCAACTCTGCCCTATGCTAATAATCTTGTTCATTAGTCTTAAGGCTTTTTCCACATATATTCTCCACGTGCATCATGAAGTCGTGCTTTTCATCCAACTTAACTCCTAGATATCTGGCATTTACACTTCGTCTAATCACTTGTCTGTCAATCCTTATCATCGGGTCTCTCCTCAGCACTCCCTTGAACAGCACATACGTCGTCTTCACAGGTGCCAAACTTAAGTTCACTTTCTTGCACCAAAAGTTCAGCCCAGCGAGAACCGCATTACGCTTGCTCTCAAGTTCCAATCTTGAATTGGCTTCAACAATTATCAGTAATGAAACAAATAGCCGAAAGAGGGATTATCCCCACTAAAATGCATTAACAATAGTTTCGGCTATTTGTTTCATTAATGTACGCAATCCTATACGATTATATATAATTGTCGAATGGCTGCAAAAATGCCAACTACCGAGTCGCTAATGGCTGCGTTGTCTGATGGCTGTGATCTCATATAATCACATGTTTATACACTGACGACTTCCGCACGTCCATCTTAGACTCTGCCTTAAAATATGAGTGAAGAATGACCATGGGCACGGGACGAATCCTGGATAGCTCAGTGGTAAGAGCATTGGCGTACTAAGCCGAAGGTCCCGGGTTCGATTCCCGTGTCCAGGTGTCATTTTTCAATTTTCAGGATAAAATTATCAGTAAGTCATCTGCAAAGGCGACCACTCTCGCCGTACCTAGGGGTGTTTCTATTTCCAACAAACCAGGTTCGAGCCCTAAACCCAAAAGATTGGTCCACAGAAGTATCCCTGGGGACAGCCTTTTGTAAGTTTCTTACTTATTAATATTCCTGGGCATCTCAGGGTTGCATATCAGTCTCTACAGTAGTCCATAAAAACTCTGTAGAGTTTCACCGGACATTCTAGTTCCCTTAACCGTTTGAATAGTGATGGCCACCCCAAATGATCGAATACTCCAGATATGTCCACGAATATCCCAATAACATATCTCCCACTTGCCCTATCAACAAGGTTCATGGCCTCACAGATAGCGTCCTCCGTAGATCTGCCTTCCTTGAAGCCGTACTGCTGCTGGTGCATGCCAACAATCTTACGATGCTCCCTCAATCTGTTACACAAATCTTTTCTAAAGTTTTACACGTACATATAATAAACAGAATGTCTTGTATGACTTAAGGAGCTGCGGATAATTGTCCTCACCCCTGCTAAGAATGACTACTTCACTTTGTTTCCATACATTAAGTACTCAGCCTTGGTCCATGCATTCATTAATTAAACTAGTAAGGAAGGGCGCTACCTGTTCGTTGATTTTCTGAAGGACCTCAACTTTGATTCCATTAGGTCCACGTGCCCTCTTACTCTTCATTACAGCCACCAACCTTGTAATCTCTTCCCGTGTTATTGGATCTGTCTCTGCTTTGTTGTCATAGTTCCTATTCTTGTCCATTCTTGCAGTTTCTTGTTCCTCGTTGTCTTCCACATTATCGTCTGGAAGCAGAGTTTCAAGCCACAACCTTTCCGATTCTTCCCAGCAAGAAGCCATATCACCACCCTGGGTCTTCAGCGTACAGATCACAGCTGGGGGCCTTACCTTCCTGGTCACTATATGAAATGGTATTCCCCAAGCATTATTTCTCAGCTCCTCCTGAATGTATCGCTCCAAGCTTTCCCTCTTAGCCAGTCTCAGGGCAGATTCATACTCTTCTTTCTTCCTTCTATAGATATCCAGTAACATGCCATGACTCCATGAATAATGACAGTTCTGGTATCTGCTCCTCGCTGCCCTCATTTCCTTCAGATTTTTCCCGAGTCTCTCATTCCAGGGTTTATTACTTATCCTTAATTTTCCCTTGAACATCAGGATGGGCACTCTCATCACCCTTTGTACAGCTCTCGTAAACTCCTTCGCTTTCACATTTACGTTTCCTGCTTTTCCTATCTCTGTTGGTAGCTCTAATTCTCTATTTAATCTCTCTTAGTGCATAACCTGAACGGGTAGTAAGACTCAGTGCTAAATAATAATAATAATTTAATCTCTCCCAATTAGCTTTGCGAATTTTGAAGTTAGGTCTTATTCCCACTTTAGCCTGCAGTTATAGATCTCCTTCAATCTCAAAAGTGATCAAGTTAAGGTCCCTAATTGTCAACTTGTCCAGTACTTTCCAGTTCTTAACGATCCCAATCGCTTCCTGGTTTCATAGCGTGACGTCTATAATTGAGCTTGCTCCCGCTCTACCCGCATAGGTGGGTGAATTCTCTATCACATTCAGCACTTTTAGCTTTATCAACACTATTATCTCTTCTAACTTCTCTCCTCTCTCATATTCTCTACATCCACCTCTCCTTCTATCTGACCTTCTCAAAACATCACTGAACCACAGGGATGACTTCGCATTTGCATCTGCGAGGAATACCACCGGTACACCTCTATATACGTCATCTATAACTTCTATTTGCTACAGATATTTTTCAATGTCTTCCCTGTACTGGAAGTACATGTTGATCAGGATGAATGCACCCTTTTCTGTTATTATCTCGATGCAAGTGACCTTCTCGTTGCAGTATTGATCTAGTCTTGTAACCGTTATATGTGTATCGAAGATTACTATCACGCTCATGGGGGACGAACCACTAGTGATAATTCTCGCCTTTGTTAGCATCTGCAGAATTTTTCCAATTACCCTACTATACGGCTCCTGCACGCAAATGATGTCCAAACTCAAGTCCTTAACCACTTTTCTAATATCTTCCATAACGGTCTTACTCCACATAGCATTCAACTACCTAATTTTTATATTACTATTGCTTCCATCATAGGTTGTGAGTAAACACATAACATCTGGGCGAAGCTTCCTTCGACTCAAATGCTAGCCGAACGTTTGCCTTCACAAAGTGTTGGCAGAGTTCCTCGACGTTAAGCTTCTCTTTCCTCCTTTCGAAGAATTTATGGACTTTTTCGAGAAGTGGTTTAACCTCCGTCGGCAGATTCATTTACCTTAGTTGTATCCTATCCAGAGCCTCAGGAGTGGAGAAGGCTATGGATGCTCCATTCTCATGATCAGATCTTATTATGTGCCTCATGGCCATATGTAGAGTATGTTGCTCCTCCAATCTTTATAATTGGAGAGTCTCCTCAAGGTTGTTGTATATCTGGCTTGGACTCACTAATTCATCTTGGTCACTCAAGTTATTTTCTTCTGCCACATCTTTTTCTTCTTTCTTCTCCTCTACACCCTTAGCCTCCTTTCTTTCTCCTAGTTGTTCAAATAACTTCTTGGGGTACTTGTTCTACTTTTCTTCATCCTCTTATATTTCCTTTGTATCTCTCCCATGTACAAGGACTGGGCCTTTCCTCCAAAACATCCATCTCTGGATATCCCACCGCTTCCGATTATCCTTGTATTCCTCCACGGTTGTCAATACCTCTTCCTCCTTTTCTTCCTTTCCACTAGTTGCATTCAGTCCTCCTACAATTTTTATCTCCTGCTCTACTGCTGCCATCTTAATCTCATCTTCTATCTTTCTTACCTTTGAACGTTCCCTGTGTTTCTCTGCCCTTCTCATTTTCCTCATAACTCGTGATGGTGTATTCCTCTTTTTGTTTCCAGACTTAAATTTACTTCCATTACATTGCTTGTCCTTGTCCATACTCTCAAGTCTGTCCAGTATTTATCTTAGCACAGTTGTCAGTACACGTATATCGTCAATCAAAATCGGTATTTTGTATCTGTCTGTTTAGCAAGAGTTGGTACGTCGGACATTCCCTGGTGTTAGGGTACTTACTTTTATTTTCCTCTACCACTGCAAGGTATGCATTTCTTTATTTTTTTTGTACAGTCCTAAAGTTCATGTCCCACTTTCCTGCACTGCCCACAGACACATTCCTTCTTAGGGCAAAACTTAACCCTATGTCCCAGGTCCCTGTATCTGTTACACCTCGTAACAATGAGAAAGTCCTTTACTGAGATACTTGTGAACCTCAGGTAAACTCTTCCACTAATCAATAGACTCCAGACCCTTGAGGGGACCTCAGCAATATGATTTGTTACCCTTCTCTCCCTCTTCCCAGTCCTAAGCCTGGGCACAAAACTCTCATCAAAATCCTTTTTCATTATTTTAACTTCTAGGTTCTGTCTATAAATCATGATATTTAGTTCATCCTCAGTCATGTCCACCGGTACGTCATATAGTGTCACTAATGGTCTTCTCTTTCTTGTTCCCCGCACTTGAGACCCTAAAATGCTTGGACTCCCCTCCTTACCTTATCTGTGTCGTCAACAGTTTAAGCTTCAATTATCACAACCTTACTGGCTGGCCTAATTGACTGGATACGAATCTTATCCCTTGCAAGATTTAGCTTTGACATTTCCTTTGTCTGGATCTCCCTCGTGTCCGTCTCCCTTGCTAAACGAGAATATACCTTACTTATCTTATTATCTTTCTCTCGCATTATCCTCTGAGCCGCAGCCAATCTGACCCCCAGTCCTCCCGATTGTCCTGCGGCCGTTATCTGCGCCAAAGTTGGTCTTATTATCACCTCTTCCTCTTGCCTCCTCTTACGCTCCTCCCTCAGCCTTTCATTCTCGTATTCCAGTGGTTTGATCTGTCCCTCTTGATTTGCAATCCCCAGGAGTAGACGGTCCACCTCACGTTTGAGTTTCCCCGTCACCGCTGCGCTGCCTCTCTTGTCCTGAAATAGGCCATTGATGAAGTCGTGCATTGCCTCCATCCTTCTACTTGCATTCATCTTTCCCTCAGTATCCTCGTACTCTTCCTCGGGCCCGGAGGCAGATTCATCAGTGAACTCTTCCAGCACACTCTTCTTACCCTCCCTAAGCATCCTTGAGCCGTTGTTGCAGAGGAAATACTAAGAAAGACGAGTTTTAAGGAAAAAAAAGGATGTGATACTGAGACAGTCAAAGATTCTTCTCTGTAACAAATTAGTATCAAACCCCAACCTTTTCCTTATACTCCCCGTGGGCCGTGTATTTGCTCGTATATTATTAATTTCAAAGGGCTTAAAGAAAAAAAACATCTGTAGTGGTTATTATTAATTTGTTATTTCTTCCATCCTATATTTGAATTAGATTAATAAATTGAATCTCGGAGAGTAGTTGGATGTATATGGACTATTGCAAAGAATGAAGTAGTATCGAAAGAGGCAAAGATGGCGGTATTTAAAAGTGTGTTGATGCCAACATAGTTTTATGGATGTGGAGTGTGGATTTGTCAAGAGAAACATAAGCGCAAGGGGAATGTGGTTGGAATGAGATATCTTATAAATGTATGTGGAAAAACTCGTTTGGACAGAGTCAGCAATGAATGGATGCTGAAGGAGTGCGGTTTGAAAGGGAATCCAATAGGTCAATGTGGAAGAAGCGTCTTACGTTGGTTTGGGCACGTTGAGAGGATGAGTGTGGATCAAGTGACGCGGCAACTATATGAAGGTATAGTGTGTGGATCTAAAGGAAGGGGTAGGTCATGTAAGATGGGGTTAATTATTGCAGATGAATGTGTGAAAAAGATAAATATTAAGAGTTTTAAAAATAAATATGTATGTATGATTCGGTTTATTGATGTGGTTGAAACGACGGTAGTATGCAAGGATAAAGAAGTGTGTAGGGAGTTAGTGAGTATGGATTAAGCACAAAGTTGATTTTTGAGATAAATTCACAGTTTTTTGCCTATCCCATGAGGGAACGTGATTAATACGAACCGGATTTTGACTATTTGCCTTTTCTTTTCCTTAATCGTAAAACATAATCAGTTAAGATATTTATGCATTTCATGTTATTATGAGTACAATATGTTACTTTTATTTTGCCTACACTTGCTTATTCGGAGAGTTTTTGCCTATTTAATGAATTAGCGGCCTTAAAGCGCCTAATTTGGCGTTGTCCTCTCTCATTTTCATACGGTATGGACTTTCAGCTGAAAGAGAGTCCAGTTTCTTAGAAAAGGTAAGTTGTACTTGTTTGGAGTCGGTTTAAACTCGATACTTGATCAATAGGGTGGAGGACAATCAGAGCAGTGGTAGAGAAAAGGAAGGAGAAAAGTTCAACTTCTTCGGAAAATGGAAAATTTGAAATTTGGTTCCTTGACATCTTGTGGAGTAGAGCTCGGCTTTTCAATATATAATAAAATATTTTATCTGAAAAAAAATTTACCATTTTACTACTGAAAATCTAGAAAATAGTTTATTAACCAAAAGTGTGAGACACGCTTCAGTGGTCTGATGGGCTAAGGCGTCACACTCGCAGTATACTGGACGAAGAACTGGATGAAGAGGATATCACGATTCGAATCTCTGTCCGGTGTAGGTGTTCTTAACTAAATAGTTTCCCATTCTACCTCCATGAAGGTGAAGATACACTTCCACTAAATTCCATCTTCCTAAACACTAACATATGAGCCTAATTATTACAACATATGCTCATAGCCCAAACGGGTAGTGAGACGTTATGTTAAAAAAAAGAACTAGGTGAGAATTAATTGTAAATAGTAAGATAGTAGGCAGTAAAACCAATTGAAAAAATGACATATGGTGTTCTTTTTATCCTTAAGTGCCTATTCTGGTGCCTAAAACCCATATATTAATGCATATTTTAAAACATATTTGTGCCTTAAAACCGCTCCCTAGGCTTTAGGCATGTATATGTTACTTATATATCAACAAATTTACAAATGTGTCTTTGTTTCTGCCCCTTCAAATAGAGGTTCAACTTTTCCAACATTTAAGGGATATTTTTTTAATTTGTATTAAAAAATAACAACTGAATTCACAACTTCGATTATGATGTTATCTTTTTTACTAGTGTTTTAACATTACTATCAATGTTAATGTTATGTTATTGGAATGTGCACAGAAAACCAAATAGGTCCTACTAAATTCAGAGTTAGATTTGAGTCCTGGTGGCTGGTGCTTGAATTTAAATGTGAAATTGGGTATGGACAAAACTGACTAAAATACGATTGAGGGCTGTGATAGCAAAACCAATTTTATATTTCCCTTATACTCACGTAGGAAATAAAACCTTAAAAAAATATATTTATGTCTATGGGAGGATTTGCGAGAATCGTCGTTCTCTAAAGGGGTTCACGGGAGGAATCTCATTGATCCATACAAACAACACTTCTGGAATAGAATATTCTGGATATCAAAGACTAGCTGTGTTTTTTCTGATACGGATCTAACAATGGCTTTTCTAAAACTCTAGCAGTAGTAACATTAACGTTTACATTACTTGATTCTTTTGTTTTGTAAAAACTAAGATGAATTCATAGATGTGAGATCTCTTTGAACAACAACACAATTAAGAGCTTGATCCTTGAACTTTTGAGAGCGTCTTTTGATCTTAACAATATCACAAAAGTGAGTAAATAACCTTAATTAGTAATTCCAATCAAAGGCATGTTTTCTTGGTGCGACGTGATTTAACATTTAATCTATATAAACCCTAATACATGTAGTCTACGTTCAAATGAGCTCATATAAATTAGGCAAGCCCTTGTACATCAGCGGGTGTCGGCAAGGGGAAGGAACGGATGTGACGCAAGAAGGTGATGGTGGGAAGAGGTGGGTGGGGGGGGAGGGGAAGGTACACAACCTGTCCCTGGCAAGCCCCGTGTGAAAGTGCTTGCTTGGCTGCTGATTACACCACAATAACAGGTTGAAAGTTCTCAGACATTCATTCATCTATTCGCTCATTCATTTCATTTTTTTGTTGTTGTTTTGTTTCTCTATGTTGTTCTGGATCTCTCTTTATCTTTCTCTGTTAGTTCCCCGACTGCGTGTTGCTCCTTGGATAGACCGGATTGTCCTGTAAAGCAGCGGCTCTTGATTACCGCGCGACTGCAACATCTCACTTTCAACTAAACTCTGGTGTGTCCTATGGAAGGAACTGGTGGGTGGTGTTTTCATGGGGAAATGCATTTTGTGAGAAATTTGTAACAAAGATAGGCCTAACTTAGTTCTGAGACACATTGTTAGTATATTTACACCCTTTTAACCATTTTAAAATTTTACTATCTATGGCAAAATGTTATCCGGGTTTGAACCGTGGTGCTTCCAGATTTTTTTTTGTGAAGCAGTGGGTCCGGAACGGGGTCAACCCATCTTGAGGACAATTTATGAGCTATTCGAATAAAAAAAGTAGTGGTTCCTGTCTATAAAACTGAGATTAACAGTTGTAGGGTTCATTTTTCTAGCCCCATGACACCTTCTATCCACAGAGGTTTGCACTATCTTCACCAACAAACGTCAGCCACTCTGCTGGTGGGTGGATACCATGGGGATTTTTATGGCAAAATGTTATAATAAATGCGTGCGCTACAAATATGGGGGGAGGGGGTGAGAGGATGAACTCTTCCTTCCTTTAAATACCTTAAGATGGCCCTGAGTTTGTACGCTGTTGTCCAGATTGAGGACACGAAGGAGTCCACAGTGCGGGCACACCATGTTTGTTATGCCATCCTGGTCCTAATTTGACAGTAGTGGTGACCCACGGGTGCCTAGAAGTCGTGTAGCCTTTTAGGCTTATCAGTATAAATTAAACTAAATTGTAAACATGGCTATTTATAGGTTAACTTAAGCTATGTTAGGTTAGGCTAGGTTAGGTTAGGCTAAGTTAGGATATGCCGTAAGTTTTCTAACCATATAACACTTAAGTTCGAGTAGATTTATTTTAACTATTTGCATTTTTATTTACTGACTTTAAAAACTAAAGTCGATCTTTTTATTTAACAAAATCCAATTATTTTATTTACCACAAATCTATGTATCTATTCATAGTTGATAGAAGCCATTTAGTTTAAGGTCCTTGGCCCTGTCGAGTGCAAGTCTAAAACCTATTTTGTGGGATGGTGGGCGGAAGGATGAAAGGCGTGTCATGGCTTCACAACCAACCAAAGTATCCTTTCGCGCCAACAAGAACAAATGGATCACGGATACCGTAGATGGCGCTAACTACCAGACAGGTCTTGCGGAAAAATTATACGTTTGGAAATAACATCTTTCTCGCGAACAAGTGAAATTTTTATAGTAGTAATTTCAACCTCTTCTATATCAATGTATCAATGTTTATTATTTGTTACATTTTCTTATTTTTTGTTATGCAGCCGGCAGTTTTCTATTGAAAAATGTCAAGTTTATTTATATTTGATCACTATTAAAATTATATATGAGGTGTGTATATAAAAAGTATAGATTAATCAACATGCATCTATTCTTGAACAAACCGTTTCCGAAAAGAAAATTGCAAAACAATCATAATTCTTGAAGATAGTCGTTTGTTCCCATGACTCTGAATTTCCACGCCAAATAATAAGAGCCAATCGCCTTAAGTGAGATTTCTTAAGTTACGTGAGAAGAGGTTGGAATAAACTTTGATTTAAAAACTAAAATGATATTACAAAGTAGCATAATATTTAACTAATCCCCCCTCCTTGTTATTGGACATATTTCAATGCGTCTGGCTACCAACCTAGGGGTCCCGGGTTCGGTTCTAGATTGATACCTTGGGTATTTTTTCTTTTAATAGGCACTATCCCAACGGTCAACAGGGTTTGGCTAATCAGGCTTAATTTAGGTTTAAGATCCCTCCTGGCCTCTCATCTTCATATTAATTATCATCACGTCATCTGATTGCGGGTATATGTATACCCTGACTATGGTTGGAAGAACAGTAGAGAAAGTTCAAACATATTTCTTTGCGTCCAACATTGATAGCATTTCACTTTATTATTTGTGTTATTGTATAGGTATTGATGATATCTATCAAAAGTGACGGCTACAAATAACATGACTTGATGTCTGAATTATTATTTTTTAATTAGTAACCTTATTAACTAACTTGTACTGTTATTCCTACCAAAATCATGCTATAGACAACCTCCTTTGGTGTACCCGGGGCTACGTTTTGTGTCGCCTGAGTGGCTGGTAGTCTACACACACGGAGCTAACTGGAGGGATATACAGTATAGTCCCAATAATACGACATCTGGCCGGATTGCCGAAATATCGGATAAAACGAAAACAGGTGAAGGAGGAGGAGTAAGGGCAGAGAAACAAATCTAGATTATTGTAAAGAGAAGTAAGAATAGGTATGAATTAGGGTTTGTTAGCGATTATTCTCTTTACGGCTTGACATTTTTCTTCAATTGAAAGAAACACTTTTCTCTCTCTCTCTCTTCTCTTGTCATATGATATGCAGCGTATACTGTACAACAATGTAAATTGCACGTCATGAGTATACGTCAGATTAAACGGAATGCCGGATTGCCGAGGGTTATCGAGACTCTACTGTGTGTATATATATATATATATATATATATATATCCCGGTAACAATACATTACGTTAGGGAGGGAGTGGGGGTCAAAACCCCCGGGTCACTTTTTAAAATGGTGCAACTTTAAACTTCTACGGTTGTAAAAAAAATATATTTGCTGTGGGTTGTTTACTCCACAGTCGACCCACATATATTTATACATGTTTTCTAAATGTGTCAATAACACTAAATGATAAGTAAATCAACCAATCACACTAAACTAGTTCAGTAGTTTAGTTTATTACATACTACCTTTCAATTTAATTCCATTCAATTTTTCAGTACCAACATGCAAACTTCATTTTAAATAATTTAGTAATACAAAGATTATTTAATTATTATTATAACAACGAATCTTCGTTTTCCTCTACCAATCTATAATCTCTAATACATTTTTCTAAAACATGTATTATATTAATAGGTAACACCGCCGTAGCGATAAAACGTAGCGAGCTGCAAACAGGACACGGCCTGGCCTCTGTTGAGCTTTTGATGAACTAGCCATCTTTACCATCCAACTTTACGGAGGAATTTTAGGATTTAAAAGGATTCTTTTAGAATTAAACCAAATTAAATTTTCTAAATTTTCTCTCTGTATTCTATTCTTTATTTATTGTGATTATTTATTTTTATTAATAAGTAATGCGTGTGAATTATTGACCTTGTCTTTTTTTAAAGCATCTAGATTATTAATATATTGAGATTATATTTGTGTGGAGGAAAAAAACCATTTAGTAAAAACCACATTTCCTCTAAATTCTGCCTTCCTCATTCCTACTTCATTCGCTAGTGCACATTTTATAACCCGGACGATGCATGGTAAAACGCAAAGCACGGACAATCGTGCGATTTCTCACACTTATTGGTTTTTCTTTCTCTCTATCTCTCCTTACATACACATTGTAGGCGTAGGTACTGAAAAAAATGACCAAATTAAAAATCTTGTTTGTTTTTTTCTCGTAATAATAACTTATAGATTAACTGAGGGGAAAAAAATACCATGTGGGTCCAGTGATTGTTTGTAATATAATTAAATTTAGTTTTTACTTTAAAAGTACACGTAGTTTTTTACACCGTGGCTATTTCATAGATGGATCGAATCCACTTTTACTCGAATCCGTACCTTCAGTTTACCTACGAATCCCGAATCTAGAATCCTAATCCAAAGTTTGTAAAACATGATAAGCATTAAAGAGTAACTTTCCAACATTAATATTATATGGTATAAGATCATAGATAAATGAAAAATGTTTAGTTATAATTAGTTTAGTGGTAAATTGATGGTATTGGGTTTGTTTGTTTAGTTTGTCCTATAATTATATTGGGTTACGCCACTAGTAAGCATATTAATATACCCAAAAAAATTTTTATTAAAAATCTAGTTACATTTTTTTGTAATTCCTGAATGAATTTCAAGACATCCTAAGGGTTAAAAGATCCTAAAGAACCGTATGTAGTGGTTTATAGTTGTGATGGAATCTTATAATACTTATAATGTATAGGAATATTCGATATTTCACAATTTGAGAAAATATAGGACTGGAGACTTGATATTTTCTTTCAAATTATTTAGAATTGGAATTGGTTTTAATATTGCTATACGCTATTGATTATTAATTATTCATTCAAATAAGATAGACCCTATAGGAAAAACTTAACGACCAGACCCAAGATCATCAATTTACCATTTATCTGAATTTATAATAACAAACAATCAACTAGTATTTTTATTTTCCATAGCAATTTAAGTATTTTATATAGTAGATTTTGGTATAGAGGGTTTGACTCTAGTTCATAGTTTATACAAAAATACGTACAATTCATTTTTGACATGAAAGGCCTAATGTGACAGCTAGAAAATCTAATAGATATACTTTCACGTATTCATACGTCAAGTCATGTGCTCTACACATGTCACTTTTGATAGGTATCATCAATTCACATAATATAATAAAATGTTATCAATGTTCATCGCAAATAAGTCGGTATTTGGTAAAAGTTTCTTTACGCCAAAATCCTAAGGTAAAACAAAGCTTTTCAACACGTCTTGCTGCCCGTTCGGTTTACTTATACTCATATGAACTAATTACCGTGATGTGTAGGAAGGCTAAGTATAGAAGAATTGTACCCGCACCTACATGGGGGAGGGGAAACTGTTAGTAAAATCTACCCTCAGCACACCCGACCGGGATTTGAAGCCCCGATCTCCCCAGCATCGGCACATCGAACTAGACGAGCCTGACATCAAATTGACGTGTCCACCGATGACGTTAGGCCAGCTTGTGTTGGTAAAGTGGCTGTTTCCCAACTAGAAATCAATCCAGACGTGAACAAAGAGGACCCGGTGTGTCTTGGCAAGGCCTGCGGACACACAAGAGTTTGAAAGTTAACGCTGCGGCCA
The DNA here is from genome assembly GCA_901482245.1 of Timema douglasi. Classification (NCBI taxonomy): domain Eukaryota; kingdom Metazoa; phylum Arthropoda; class Insecta; order Phasmatodea; family Timematidae; genus Timema; species Timema douglasi. The sequence continues at coordinate 13,827 of CABEEJ010010450.1, forward strand.
GACGTTTTCTGTTACCACTTACCACCGCCGTAAATCCAACTCGGTCTTGATCTTCCCAAGGGAGCCACGAACTCTTCAGGGTCAGCGGAGTAGGTTTAGGAGGAATGGGGGAGGGAGGGGAAGTTGTCTGGCAGGTCGCCGCTACGCGTGGCCGAGCGCCCTGGGGCTACATAAGCGCTCCCACCTACCTGATACACAGGAGGGGCTCTGGACAGAGCGTTGGAGATGGTCTCACACAGGAGGGGCCCCGGACAGAGCATTAAGGACGGTGGCACCTACCACTGTACCACTGTCCCTGCTCCATTTGCCCACCAGAGATTATTAGAGATTGTTGACGGCCATGTTAAAGGTCTTCCGTGAAACAGCCCGCTCCTAGCAGATGGAAGGAGTACTAA
>CABEEJ010010451.1:0-14218 GCA_901482245.1 Timema douglasi
CCCCCTTTAAACCATGTTAAAATTCCCTGTCAAAATGTTATAGCCAATACATTCTAGGAGAAGCTTGCTGGTCGAATCACCTTAACTCCGCGCTTTTACCCGGTTCTAGAATAGGAATCAGAAAGGAATTTTTCCATGCCATTGGTATTGCCCCCCCTCCCTCCCACAGAGAGTTAAATATCTCTAGCAGACACATTGTCTGGGCCAACCACCGTGTGTCGCACTCGATTCAACGCTGCCCCTAATTAACTATCAGTAAAACGTTTCTCGAGCTCCGGAACACCCAAATTGGGGAATTCCGACGAGGAACACATAACTGAATCCGCTATCACCCTACAAGAGAATGACTCTGCCCATGCCTCTAAGTCAACCGTAGGGATCCCAAAGTTTGTAACAATACCCTTGAACCATTTGATTTCATACCAAACCTGTGTCAGAAATACATCGGGGGAAAGAGACTCGCAATACAACCGTCAAGAATCACGATTAGCACGTAGCAAAGTTCACCGCATAACTGCTGCTGTACGACAGTAGTTTTCATAGTTAATCAGGTTAAAATTTTGTTTTAAAATGTATAATGATAACCTCCTTTGAGCGATCGCTTTTGAACATGACTCTGTCCACCACGGAGAGCGTTTAATACTCCTATGACCCCCACTATGTGAGGTTGGTACTGCCGCATCAGCTGAGATCTGTAGAACGTTAACAAAGTTGTCGTACTGTATGTACTAAAGGATCACGGTCCACCACTAAATTTTAAACTGTTAACTCCACTTTTGTCAAATATAATTCTCAATTTGCTTTTTTTATAGTTGCGTGACATATCCAGAGGAACAGTTTATTAGTTATATGGGACCTGAGCTTCTATTGTCAAAATAATTGGCAAATGATCACTGCCAATGGAGTCGCCAATCGTATGCCAAGTTAACTATGGTGCAAAATTAGGGGATGCAAAAGTAACATTTGGGCACGTGTTAGGATATGGAGGTCTATGTCACGTAAACTTCCCTGTATTTAATATAACAAGCGGTACCACCACTAAAGTTTCATGCATCTTTATCCCACAACGATCTATGTAAGGGGAGCTCCACAACACATGGTGGGCATTCATGTCCGCGCAGATAATAACCGGGGATGGTAGACCTCCGACAAATTGATCCCATACATTATTATCGAAATTATCCGGTGTAGGGTTGTATAAAGATATAACTGAAAATGTCCTGCCTGCGGAAAATATTTTTAGCCCTACAAACTCCCAAGGGTATTGAAAACTGCCCGATGTTATTTCAACAGATTGAATGTCCGACCTAATTAACAGCGCGACACCTCCCGCTTGGGCAGGTCTATCAGACCTAAAAAAATTAAATCTATTTATAACAAAATTATCCTGGTACCTGAGCCAAGTTTCACTTAACGCTACAATATGGATATCACGAGAAAAAATTAATTGCTCAAGGTCCGCTTTTTTGTTCCTAATGCTTCTAGAATTCCATTGTATCATATTTAAATAACTAACAATAAAAAACACAAAATAATAATAATAATTTGTATATTTACCTAACTCAGACAAGATTACCTTGGACACCACTACTTGCTTTGATCCTAGCAGATCTACGATTATGCTATTAAAGCGTCTCAGATCCCTTAACAACTTTTGGATTTTCCCTGTTAGTGTTGCCATTAAACTTGGCAAATCTAGCTCCCCTGGTGCTGAGGAAGCCACGGTTACTAGGAGCGATACAACTTTAGAAATCATCTGTTCCACCTCCTTACGTATGATGTCGTCTAATGTTCCTTCGATAGAGCTTCCTGACGAATCCACGTCCATATCCCCAACAACCTGATCCGGGGTACTCGAAAGTCTCCACGCAGGACGTTACATTGCGTAGCCGTATTGGCATATTGGGGAATTGAGAATTGTCCTTGACAAATTAGGCCCCCCTGGTTGCATAGCGCGACTTGTAGGAAGAGTTGCTGTCCACAGTCTGACCAGCCTTCCGGTACGACAAATTGCGACTAGCCATTGTAGATTTGATTTGACGCTGTCACATCCCCTCGGGACACGTTCGGTCGGTCGCCAAATGAGCCCACCCACAATGAACACATTCTGGGGTTCCTTGTAGACATTCTTCTATGAGATGATCATCTCCACACATTACGTACCTAGGCCCCCCATTACGACGGTTGACAGTGATATGTGCAAAACGTAAAAAATTGTGACATTGCGTAACTGGATAAACATAAGGCTTGACCTCCACCTTAGAGAAACATATTGCAACATAAGATGGTAGCTCTTTGCCCACGAAAGTAACTGCTACTGTACCAGAGGGATCAAACCACTCAGGTGTATCAAGATTGCACCTATTGAAACGTCGTACCTGCAATATTGAAGATTCACTTTCTCTCTCTAGCTCTTCCTTAATAAATTCCTTCGAAAACTCTAGTAGAATATTAAGAATAACTCCTATCCGATGTTCATTTCGACCCATCTTGTCAACTGAAACCTTCAAAAGATCATGCAGTTCCCTAAATGCCATAAGACTATTAGCTTCCTTAATACATAACAATTCAACTACAATTTGGTTTTTCCCTGCCGGCACTATGTTAGCTACACTCTTATACTTAGGAAATAGACCCTTTCCTATTTTCATTGGGTGCAGATTCTGAATGTTTAGTTCTGATGTATTTGAAAATGTAATTTTGTACGGCCCTGGATTAGAACAATTTAATACATCCTATATTTCTACTGCCATACTGTCAACTGATACAATTGTCCCAATTTGACTCTCCTTAGCTTTATCTACTTTGGAAACTTTGGCCGACGCCTGTTCCGTTTGTTTTACCGCAACACGCCCTACACTAGATTTCGCTTTCTTCATAATTTGGTTATTAGATGGTGTTTGTTTGTTTGTATGGTTTATTTCTTAAATTAAACATATATAGATATAACATGAATAAAACACTTAGAAACATATAGGACAGACAGTTGACACCAGCCCCGAGGGGCTCTCGACAACACACACGACAAAGAGACAGATAACAAACTTCACAGAGGACAACATTGACGCCCTGGCGGGCTGAATTAAACTCTCAGTGGGTTAGGGGTGGGAAAATATAACAAAAACCCACCCCATAGCTCATAGATGGTCGCCAGGACCTTAAAAAAATACAAAGAGTACAAAGGGTGAGGGACGCAGAGCGGAAACAGAAGGAGGGTATTAGATGGTGATCTTGAACGACCCAATTCAGAACCTGTGGCACTGGATTAAGAATTTTGTCGAATATAGTTCTGTCATGGCCGAATCCACATCGCACTCGTCTCCGGATTCCACCTTTCCCACAACACTATTATCCACGTCACGGTTCAAAGCAGCATAAAGCATGACCGTCCAGCCCCGATGCCAAACATCGACTGAAATATAAATCTTGTCACCTTAAATTTGTCAATCTTAAAAAATTATACTCGTTCTGCGCTGTCCATGAGACTATTTAGAACTACATTAGAGCTATCTATGATTCTTTTTAGAACTATACTCACAACTAGTTTAATTTGTTTTTCTTATGTTGGCTAAATCCAGTCTGTTTATTATGGTTGTGAAACGTTTGAGCCCGTTAGTTTTTTAACTATAATAAAAATGTCTTTTGTGGCAAACTTTAATCTGATCTGTTTATAAATTATTTCAGTACTTTTTTTTAGATTGAATTTGATCATAATAATAATAATGGATAACTTTCTTGAGAACACTGATTTATATACATTACTTGGCATAACACAGACAAGTTCTATTAAAGAGGTTTGGAATTTGTTTTTATCATTAATATTAAGTATATTCTAATATTTAATATCCACTAATACCTATATGGTCCTGAAGTTATATTAATTTTCTCTCTTCGTTATTGTAGTTTAAATCGAATTTTTGAGGTGACATTGTGGTCTAGGAGTAAGCTGTCAGACCTTTCTGCTGGAGGTCCGGGGTTCATTCCTCGGTCCCGGCACGGATGTATCTTTTTGTCAAACCCTTCCTTCACCCCTGACAAGACGTGTATTAATCACAACTTGTGAATGTGGGGAATACCGTGCCTCCACCGTGGTTCGGATTCCACGTTAAACTGTAGGTCCTCCATTTCATCTCACAATCACCCTACCGTTACACATTAGCGTAAGTGCGTATAACCCGAACGGGTAGTAAGACGCGGTGTTAATAATAATAAATCAAATTGTTGCAGACATCACACACACACACATATGTACGCACACACACACACACACATACATACATACATACATACATACACACACACACACACACACAGCTCATTTAAGGTGCTTTTTCCCAGAAGACAATTTAGGCTTGTAACTTGGTTGTAAATAGTTACTGGATCGATTGGAAACAAGATCGTAATAAGAACATGTAACTCAACTGAGTCAAAGGATACTTGTAGGCCATTCCGGTCACTCCATGTCAATTAACATTTATTAATTATAACATTTGGAGGAAATATAACCCACCATTTTAGAGTTTGATAAAACCGGACACACAGTATCTTTGTATCTTTGTGATTATATTTTGACCAATAGCTACCAAGTTATCATTATTAGGTGTTCTGTCTAACAACAGGTCCATTCCTTCTGTCATTGAACTCAGACCGCCAACCACCCTGTCCTCCGGATCCTCCTTGAGCCCACAATCTTCTTATTTCCTTCAAGTCCTCCAATATTTGAATACTCCTCCTTCCCTCAACCTTTCCTTCTATTTCGTCGTGTAGAAGACAGTTCTTCCTAAGGATGTGTCTGATCCAGTTTGATTTGCACACATCCAAAATGGTTCTCTTCTCGCCCAGTCTTCTCAGGACTTGTTCATTTGTCCCCCTGATCTTCTCACGTCTTCTCCTGCACCCCAGTTCAAAGCTCTCCAAGTATTTCTGTTCCATCTTCCTGAGAGTCCAAGGTTCTGTTCTCAGCAAACATCCCAGGTGGGCCTACTAGAACCTCACTTGGTTTCCTAACATATGGTTTCCAAATTTGATTTTTAGCGGCTCTTCATTTTTTGTAATCCTCAATCACTTTTTACTTTTCTTTGTTGATCTCCACGGCGGATATTTTCTCCGTCTCTCCACAAACTGTTCCATACTTACACGCAATCAAATATAGGCCTAACCGCAATACACCTGGAAAACTCTTGCAGTGACGGTAAGCAAGGTTGACAGTAAGTTACAAGGGGGTCATTTCATGTCAAATCATCCAATCCTGACCATTTTGTATTTAAATTAAATTCTAATGAATAATTCTTCTCTTAAATCTAACAAAAAGTTTTTTTTAAAGATTTTTTAATGACACTGTTTTTTAGAAATCAATTTTTGAAAAAAAAAAGTTTTCACCTGCAACACATTTTTTATTGCTTATTAACTTTTGTCTTTTTGCTTATTAACTTTTGTCTTCTTGCTTATTAACTTCTGTCTTCTTGCTTATTAACTTCTGTCTTGCTTACTAACTTCTGTCTTATTGCTTATTAACTTCTGTCTTATTGCTTATTAACTTCTGTCTTATTGCTTATTAACTTCTGTCTTATTGCTTATTAACTTCTGTTTCTGGCTCCTTCTTTCAGTTTGTTGTGTGCTTTAATCTCATATACAACTTGGGATACTTTTAACGATTTAACAATAATTTTTCACTTTTCTATGAAGTTTTTTGAAACAAATAATTGTGATAAGTTAGTGTTTTTTGAAAATTTGTTAAAAATGTATGTTATTACTATTATTAATGTATTTATTATCTTTATAAACCGAAAGTTTCAAAATGGGTTTCCTAAGGGATCATGAGTTATGATGAAAAATGTAGTGCAAATAACAATTCATGCCCAAAATAATAATAATAATAACAAATTATTATTGTTACTAAACTTCTGTTATGGGAGATGATTTAATACATAAGATCCAAATTATTGAGGCCGGTTTAATTCTTCACAACCTCGAGACTGTGCCGAGGCATATTGAAACTATGTCAAGAATGACATGAAAACTTACAAGATTGAACTTATGCAGCGATCACAATCAACTTAATGTTCACTTAACGTAAAGGTTCTCCTCGTGTTTCTAAATGGAAGCGATTAAAATACATAGTTAACTTAACTAAATAGATGTCCTGGGAGGTCTTTCAAGTTAAGTGAACTTTACATGAAGAGCATCACGTGATCCATGCGAGTGACGTCCACACGGCTACTTAGTAATTCATTTGATGGTTTTATGATTAACTATAATACACCATCTTTCACAACTCACGGTATTATTAGGCTATAGTAGATTTAATATCAAACTAAAATAAAGCTAAATTTATTGAAAAAGTTTAATCACAAATATTTATTATTTTGATAGAAAATGGTAAACATTCACAGATTGTAAACACTTTACAAATAGTACAAATCACAGATCACAAACATACTCTAGAATGCAGATGTTTGTCTCGAGTTGCTACGGAGATCAGTGAATCATGTCACACATTTGTTTTCTTAATTTAGGAGAACCTTCAGTTAAAGTTAAGTTGATCGTGATCCTGAAATTACATGTAGGACATGTAGAAAGAAATGTTTTCAGCAAAATACGTCTAGTCAATTGCTAATTTTGAAAACTTAGTTCTTTGTACACCTTTGCTTTGTTCATTTGTTCTGTTGTCGATCTATACACTCCTCCTGTTGGTGTCGTTGGATCAACTTCAGTTATAATGTCAAATCTATTAACACTCATTATGTCTGGGAATTGATCTTCCTCTTCAACAGATAGTATTTCTTCTCTTGATTCAGTTGACAGACTCCCAATCATACAGCTGTCATTGTCTCATCGTACACCGTGCGTAGACTTGCCAGCCAGCTGTTTTACAGCCCCTCCCACGCCATCACAAGTATTTGTGATGCTGCTCCGTCTGAGAAATATTGTATTTCTCAGGTGGTGTGGGGAAAGTTTGCTTCAAGAAACCAATCATTACTCTTTGAAAGAGATGTACAGCTACTGTATCATGTGACATACAGTCAGAGATAACAAAAGGATGTGTTGTTCCAGTGGATGCCTTGTACAGTCTTGTAATATAAAAGAATAATACTCCACAAAGTCACACATAACTAACACTCATCTGGAGGGAGGTTTTCTTGAGGTTCTTCAGATATGTTGACTGCTGTTTCGCAATATATGAGTGACGCAGCAATTGTGGCATACTTCCAACATTCCTGAGTTGGTTTTGTCCTAGTTTCTAGTGTTGTCCTGTTCTGTATCTACAACCATTGTTTAAATGTAACATTCTCAATACAATTTTGCTCAAAGCAATCATCACATTCACTAAAATAGCACTTTGTTGTTGGTTCACTACAGATAATCTAGATATCATATATGCATGTCTCCATTAGCTGTCTCAGGCAATTTGATGCGTCACACGCATACATACGGAATGTGGAATGTGGAATGTGGAATGTGTGCCACTTGATCCAACAAAGACAATGCTTCAGATGAAGCTCGCACAACTTCAGAAATACTATTTTACACTCTGGATGTCGGTCTTTGAACAATAAATAAACCTCTCTTAAAATGTTGACAGTCAAAACATTTTGAACATGAGTTATTTTTACATCTATATTAACTGAAACTATTTTTTTCCAGGCATTTTACGGCTAGCCTCATCATTTCCATAATTCTTTTATTACTATCATGGTGTCAGGATCTACCATTTTCCCCGGCCACAGATCTGGTTACGACATTATTCCCTTTCCCTTGACAAGTTTTTTTTTGCTTTTCGTGCCATAAAATTTGAAACACCAAATTCATTTTCAATTTGTTTTAATGTCAAACTTTGTTAAATTTTTCCTTAAGCTGATTTATCATTTCTGTATTGGTATCACAAATCTCTACAGATTGACGGCCTGGACTTATATTCAAAATTTTTGTTCTAGAAGGTTCAATAACTTTTTATTAACTTTTCCTTTGGATATTTCTTCTCTAAAGCCTCTTCTTTTTGCGGAGTTGATATTTCTAATTATTTCTGTACCATTGTTGTCCTCATTCTCTGAGGATTGTGAGGCTACTTCCTCTTCATCTATTTTAGGTGATAAAGAACAGCCTTCCGACAGGTGAGCTTGTCACAATTCTTATCAATTTGGAGCGACTCACAATATTGTCATTAGCAGCTCTAAAGTTCTTTTAGAAAGGAATCATACCCTGATTTACTAAGTGGATTACATCAGCAACCACTGGAGTATTCTTAGAGTTGTCTGCTCTTCCCATTTCCACTCGCTCCTATCATAGAGTTGTCTGCTCTTCCCATTTCCACTCAGTCCTATCATTGAGTTGTCTGCTCTTCCACATATCCACTCAGTCCTATCATTGAGTTGTCTGCTATTCCCATTTCCTCTCAGTCCTATCATTGAGTTGTCTGCTATTCCCATATCCACTCAGTCCTATCATTGAGTTGTCTGTTCTTCCCATTTCCACTCAGTCCTATCATTGAGTTGTCTGATCTTACCATTTCCACTCAGTCCTATCATTGAGTTGTCTGCTCTTCCCATATCCACTCAGTCCTATCATTGAGTTGTCTGCTCTTCCCATTTCCACTCAGTCCTATCATTGAGTTGTCTGCTCTTCCCATTTCCACTCAGTCCTATCATTGAGTTGTCTGCTCTTCCCATTTCCACTCAGTCCTATCATTGAGTTGTCTGCTCTTCCCATTTCCACTCAGTCCTATCATTGAGTTGTCTGCTCTTCCCATTTCCACTCAGTCCTATCATTGAGTTGTCTGCTCTTCCCATTTCCACTCAGTCCTATCATTGAGTTGTCTGCTCTTCCCATTTCCACTCAGTCCTATCATTGAGTTGTCTGCTCTTCCCATTTCCACTCAGTCCTATCATTGAGTTGTCTGCTCTTCCCATTTCCACTCAGTCCTATCATTGAGTTGTCTGCTCTTCCCATTTCCACTCAGTCCTATCATTGAGTTGTCTGCTCTTCCCATTTCCACTCAGTCCTATCATTGAGTTGTATGTTCTTCCCATTTCCACTCAGTCCTATCATTGAGTTGTATGATCTTCCCATTTCCACTCAGTCCTATCATAGAGTTGTCTGCTCTTCCCATTTCCACTCCCTCCTATCATTGAGTTGTATGTTCTTCCCATTTCCACTCGCTCCTATCATAGAGTTGTCTGCTCTTCCCATTTCCACTCAGTCCTATCATTGAGTTGTCTGCTCTTCCCATTTCGTGTACCGACATGAGTTGGCGCTACGATCCTGTCGAGACATGCAGGCAACTGCTTCCTACACTTTGAGGAGTATGAAACTCTACTCTTTTATTTTCAATAATATCAGAACTCATTTTAAACTATTAATGGAGTGGTTTTAGGTAAAACTGTCCAAACAGATGTTAAGGTATGATATACACATTGTTAGAGCAGTCCTAAGACAACATTAAAGAGAGGCTGAAAATATTCATAACTTGTGTCATAGCTCATCATCCAATAGGCAACACATTTGGAAATTTTCACTTTTTATAAATAGTTAATTGCAAAATAACAATTATTTTTTCCAAAAAACTGTTTAAAAGAGTGAACAATTTTATTATTGTTAAAAAAATGAGCCAAACAGCTTAAGTCCAGCACCAATAGAACAGAAGTTAATAAGTAATAAAAATGGAGTGCGAGTGAAAAAAAAATTGTTTTTTTTATTTCAATAATAAATTTTTCAAAAACATGGCCATTATAAAATATTAAATGGTCAGGTTGAGTGACTGACCCAAAGAGTTGAAATATGGAGGATTCAAACAATAACATGCTAGGTACTGTAGGTTCAGTAATTATATATTTACCTGTGAAGTTATTGTTTTGTACATTCCTGGATAGCAGGCGAGATGTCAACAACTTACTGATCATATTCTGTTGATAATTTCTAATCTACTATTGTTATTGTTGGTTAAAAACTCATTAGCACTGTCAAATGATGTTGCCTGCGGTAATCTCTAAATGATCGTCCTCAATGTGTGTTCTCTGTGTTACTATTCAGCCTTCTCACCTCTGATAACATCATCTGTGTATCCTAATAGCTGTTCATTTCCTTGGTACTTACTAAACACTGTCTTCTCCTCGGGTTTCAGGTGAAGAAGGCTTACCGCAAGAAAGCTCTAACATGCCACCCTGATAAACATCCAGACAATCCAAGAGCAGGCGAGTTGTTCCATCAGCTGTCGCAGGCACTAGAAGTACTCGCCGATGAGCAAGCAAGAGTAAGAACAATTATTTTGACTTTTATTACCTATAGTCCAGCGAATGGAGGCCTTACCTTACAAAAGGTCAAGTAGTTCTAATTTTTTGATATGTTATATAGGTCGGTCCCGTGGTTCAAAATCCTAGCTTTTGACCTTCCCGCCCTTGTGCGTTTGCTGTGGCAGGCCAAAAACCGACGAAATTCCGATCTTTTTCAGTTTATTGATCATATCTTTTTACCAATGCATCTTAGAGAGAAAAGGTGTAATTAAAGTTGCAGAGTATTAAATTGTCAACAACTTTTGTATTAAAACTATTTTTGTAAAACTATTATGTAAAGAGTTACGCAGCTTCAAAGATACAAATGTTTCATAAAAATTGTTAAACATTGTTAAAAACGCTCCACTCCTGTATTCCGGGAATTCGATTCAAGATGTTGCGCGTGCTTGTGTAAACAAACGAACGTAGGGGGAAGGAGAATGGAAGCGTGTCACCAGCAGGTGTTGTTCTCTCCCCTCTGTCCCCCCTCCCCTCCAACCTTCCCGATAGTATCCAAACTCAACGGTCACTACACCACTCTCAGTCGTGTGTAAACATCGTATCGGAACATGTGCGCGAGTGATTTAATTATAGCTTTGTTCATTGTAATACAAGCGTGATGGCTTCTTCGTCATCAGATCCTCCTTGCTTTATATGTGACGGTAGTGTGAGTGGTGATGTTGTTGTTGTGAAAGAGAGAGGAATTAAAACTCTACTAGAAGCAAGCATAAAACGAAAACAGCTCAATCATAAACATTATTTGAAAGACTGGAAACAGGAAAGTGTACATAGTGCCTGCCGAAAATGTTATATTAACGGAAGATTGATCAAGGCTTACCTTCGTCGTGCTGATAAAAGTGGTCCTCAGTCTACGCAAACGCGATCAACTGGTGACGCATTCACGTCCAAAGATTTCCAGAAGAACATTAGTACATTTAGTGCAGATGAATACTTTAAGGGAGTCTTGTCTTGACAGCTGCCCAAAAAAGGGGAGATGTATGGGCAGAAACAGTGATTAAGAAACTGTCAAGTGTGACAGATCTTGTGGCAGCTGATGCTATGTACCATGCAGTATGTCAAAAGAAGTTTTATGGCAACACTGCACCAATTAGAGAAAAAAGAGGTTATCGACCTGCAACTGCAGTAGAAGAAGCGATGGAAAACATATATGCCTACCTTGCTGATAATTCAGATAAGTGTCACTTTTCTCTTCAAGAACTGATAGAGCAAATAGAAGGAGATTTCCGCCCAGACATAAGAACTGTGAAAGATCGTCTCTTTAAAATAATATGGAAGTGACATAATTGCAGAAACATCCAACAAAATCACAGTGGTTTGTTTAAAAAATACAGGGTTTAAAATTCTCTCTGATAATTGGATGAGAACAGAAAGAAAGATCCCGAAAAAGAACGCGTGAGCGTAGTTAAAGCGGCCGCAGCAATCATTCTGGAAGACATCCGCTCACAAATCTACACCACAACCCAATACCCTCCATCAGATACATTTTTAAGTGACATCGAAGACGTAATTCCACAGTCATTACTATCATTTTCCAAACTGTCGTGATTACCAATAAAAGGGGATCCTTGCAAAAATGTAAAAAACAATGTATCGCCCTGTCACATGCTGTTATTTCAGCTGCTAGAGCTTGTTCAGTTTGATCCTCCCTTCTCACAGGGGAGAGTGTTTACTGATTGATATACTATCAGCTTGGTCCTACATCAAGTCATCATGAGACAGTACTACTTGGGATGTCAACGGTACTGCGACCTAACGTTCACTTGATTGATAACCTATCTGCTTGGTTCTTCATCAAGTGATCATGAGACAGTACTACTTGGGATGTCAACGGTACTGCAACCTAACGTTCACTTGATTGATAACTCAGCTACTGATGTATTTATGCAATTTATCTTTGATAATGCTGATTTTAACGTTAATACCCTTGATGGTCTCAATACATTCCATGCAATGGGGGGAATTATGCCAATAACTCCAGCAACCGCTGTAACCGCTGAGGAACCTTTGAAACGCGTGAAAAAAATATTTTCTTCTGACCTTGTCCAGCAAGCAGGTACGATCCAACTGCAAAGCTTTCAAAATAATCAAGCTGGTGGCTTGAGCAGCATTGATATTCAGGATCTTGAAATTCCTTGCCCGATTGGAAATGATATCAAATCATCTATTGCTGATATAATATGGCTCTATGGCAAATCGACCAGCATGTCTCTTCCTGGATGGAGTGGTTTTATGGAGCAAGCAACTTCTAAAAGAGAAAGCAAACGCTCAAAAATCGTATATCTTCCTTTTATCAATGCCCCTCCAAGTCAGCATGATACAGTGTAGGCTACACGTCTCTTCTTGAGGCCAACCAGAGATGCAAGAATTTAGATCAGATAACGTGTTTCGTGACATACGATCAGCCCCTTTATATAAAGGCAAAAGGAATTCTTCACAGTGGTAAAACCCCTGAATTGGATAACGTCATTGTGAGACTTGGGGGTTTCATCTATTAATGTCCTTTATGGGAGCTATTGGAGTAATAATGGCTGAGAGTGGTCTAAAAGATCTATTTGCCTGTATTTTTGCTGAAAACAGCATCACAAAAATCATGTCTGGGCATGCTTATTCCAGGGCAATAAGAGCACATTTTCTGGCTCACCAGGCATTAGCCACTTTGGTGGTCGAAAGAATTGACTTCTCAGAGGAAGATAGAGCTGTGTTGGAAAACTTACTCTCACACTTGGACCGATCTGTTGTACTAACAGCTGACAAAAGTGAGGAGTTCCAAAGGGCATGAAGCACTAGTTCACCTGCACAGCTATGGGTACAGTATTTGAAAATGGTGACACTGGTGAAAAAGTTCATCGAAGCAGAAAGGATGGGTAATTAAAATTGGTCACTCCACATTCAGACTGTGAAGCAAATGATTCCATTCCTTCACACAGCCGAGCATTTATTTTACGCTAAATGTGCTCACCTTTATCTCCAAGATATGTGCAACTGGCGGGAAAGGATGGCCCCTGAAGAGTATGTCCGATTCACAACAAAAGGAGATCAGAAAAGTTTTGGTCAGGCATATGGTCGGACAAGACCATTGAGCAAACCACGATGAAAAATATGAAAAGTATTGGTGGACTCACTCATGGACGAGGAATGTCTGAAAGCGTACTTATGAGATGGACATTGGGTATGGTAGACCTTCAGAACTTTTGTGAAGAAGTAGAAAAATATACAGACACAAGTTCAGTTACATCCGAACAACACATTGATATGAGGCGAACCCGCTTGGAAAGAGACGACAGAGATGTGGGCAAGATGTCGACACATTCTCCTTTCCAGTGATTGATGTGGCTATATCAACTAGTTCTGGTGTCGTAGGCAGTGAAAAAGTGAATTGCCACTTATCACAAGAGTTTGGGATAGCAGCAGTTTTCAGTATCGTTGGTGGTTATTTTGGATCTTTGAGATTGAAAAGGAGCAACAAGGTGGTGACATTAGCATCCGAGATCAACTTTTGGAAAGCAGGGGATAGTAAAGTGACAATTGACCCTCTGACACGTTTTCAGAGAATTTGCATTACCAAGCATACACCGAAAGATTTGGAAGAGTTTTTCAAATATGAACTGGCTCCTTACCCAATGTCCCCTTTTTTCAGAAGACGGGATGTGTAAGGGTTAAATATCATCTATGTATTCATCATTTTCATCATTACCAAACACAACCAAACTTCCACCCAATCGAACTGCAGTGGTAGATGGTGGGTTCCTTCTCCACAAGGTTTTATGGAATAGAACTGACAGTTTCTATGAAATTTGTAAAAGGTATGTTAAATTCGTTAGTGATCAATATGGAGCAAACGTTGTGGTCATCTATGATGGTTATCCTCTTGTTCCTGTTGAGAGGTACTAAGAGTGCTGAAAGGTACAGAAGGTGTCATGTGAATGCTTCAA
>CABEEJ010010452.1:0-14209 GCA_901482245.1 Timema douglasi
GGGTGGAACAAAATCTGTTAAAATTCCAATAACGACCCTTTTCCAGGGAACCGTGAAAGGTCGTAGAATCGAGAGTTGACTGTACATTTATCCAGTCACTTCAATGTTGATTGAAATTGTATCCTCAAACACTAAAAATTACACATTTCATTTAATATATGTATTCAAGTACAATATAATTTACTTATTAGCATATTCATACTTTCTCATATTAAACTTCTAAAGATAGCATTAGTTTAAATGTGTATTAAGATTAGTCAACAAAAGCACAATTAAATGAGTTTTACCTCGTTTAAAAAGCTTGCAATGTACCTACCTTGTTTGTATTGGTTACACTCCAGGACTCGTTGCATGTCCCATTTTTCTCTGCTACATCACTCACATCTGAGAGCTTGAGTGAAGGTGAGACTTCCTGCACAAGTAAACTGCTTTTTGACCTATCGGCATTGGGTGGAGCCCCAGGTATAGTCACTACTAATCCTTTGGAAGCACTTACTCTTCTGCCAGCAAACTTGTTGGTAAAATAAGGTTTAGAAATTGTGCGGGTGCCTCGTCCCCTGGCATTAAAATAAGTATAAGTTCTACCAGGTTTTGATAAAGTAGTGGAAGTGGTCCTGATACTTGGTCTCGCGGCAGACACACAGGATGAAGTTTTAACACTCGTAGGAAGAAGCTCGGTAGCTTGTTCACTAGAAGAACTAGCCTGTTTGGTCACGAGATTTTGAGCAATATTTTTGGTGGAGGTCCGGTTGGAAAAAGATCGACCCAGTGCAGAAGATAACATAGGAACATTTGATCCCAATTTATCGAACTTGGTTCTAGTCCTATCATTAGGAAGATTGATCTGTTTAAGAGTGTGAGAACTGGCTATGACCATATTCTGCAAAGGCACAGAGGAGCCCACTTTCTTGTTGGGAGAGGGTGGCAACTGAGCTTTGATGTTCTTGGATGCAAGACGCAGTCTCTGTTGATGGTTACTCTCTTCTAGCTTAGCAATCTGGTCTCTCAAGCGCCGATACTCCTGCTGCTGAGATAGTGGCATGCTTCGAATCGACTGAACACAAAATGTAACTATATTAGTTTAAGATGCTGGCACACACAATAAATTATAAAATACAATGAAGAAAAATAAATTGACTATTGAAGTAGATAGATGAAAATATCAAATTTGTAAATAAACACTTATTTTATATTTTGAATTAATATGACTAATTGTATCAGTGTTCACTCACAATGGGTGTTGTGCCTTGGATTGTCTGGGCCTCCTGCTTTTCCCTAGCCTGTCGCAAAAACACTTCCACACTGCGCTCAAACTCGTGGGACATTTCTGGGTCTTCTTCCGTACCACTGTCGGATTCCTCCCCCAGACAGATGACAAACCTCTTGCGGGGCTCAGGAGGCTCCTTGGTGGGTACGGTTACCTGTAGCGACAGCGCCGGGCCCCCTGCACATATATACAAACCCAAAACTAAAGTACTGCATGAATTAAATTTTAAATAATGAATATTTTGTACCCATAGAATTTTCCTTTATAAATTCCCCAACTTTTCCAGGTTTTCCCATTTTTATTGACTCCATTATTACTTTTCCAGTTTTTGCTGGAGTTGACAATTTTTTTTTACTGCAAGGAGCTACTCAAAACCAATATTTGTACATATTCTATTTCTAAGAACTTAATGTTTCAGATATTTATTGGCGCATAAGAACAATCTGTGCAACCATTTTATGTTAGCAGAATGACATATCTGGGCCATGCATTTTGTTAACAAACAACAAACAATCTTTAACTTGTTTTAGTATTGATGTGCAAAATTAGTAGTTTTTATAAAAGAAGAGTGTTTTAATTAAATTTCCCGATATTTTCCTGTTTTTAAAAAATTCCCCGTTTTTTTACAGATTTTCCCTCTTTTCCTTACTTGGATCCACCATGTAATTCCTATAATTTTGTTGAGCTAAGCCACAAAAAGAATCATAAAAAGCTATAAAAAAACACAAAACTTTAAGAAAATCCTATTTCTCAAATTTCAAATCCATTTTTTTTAGATCATTGAATCACAAGTTCAAAAGGCTCATCTCTTGTACTATACAGGGTGTTTCTAAACTCTCAACACAAACTTAAATCACAGCTTCTGTAGGCAGAAAGAAACAAAAAACCTGGTAAACAAACTGTCTGGAAAAATCATCTTGTACTACTATATATAAGTTGAAATTAGATGCAACAATGCCTAAAGTATGCACATGTATAACAAGTTGCATATTATTAGGCAAACAGAATTGACCGGTCAGGAGCTACATGTTCAAAGGGCGAGAGCGTGTCAAGTCCAATCAACAGATCCTGTTGTAACTAGGGTTTAGTGAGTAGGTAGTTTCTCCTTCAAGGAGAATTTTAATAAAAATATCACTATTTTTTAGTGGTATAAAGCATTATTTGTACAAGAAATATTTCAAGTTTAATTTCTCAAATAGATATATGCATAAACCCTAAACAAGTACAATCATTTTTTTTAATATATTTTTTTGTAAAAATTTGAATTTGAATTTTTAAATAGATTTAATAAAATTGTACATTTTTATTAATTAGACAAAAGCATATGTTGAAATACTCAATTTGCTATAAAATTATATCTTAAAATTAATCAAACTAGGAATTTTCAAGAAAAATATTGAAAATTCAGAGCATAAATTTTTTTAGAGTTTTATAAAAAAATCTTTCGAGTCAAGTTCAAGCAGTTACTTCAACTCAAAGAGGTGTTCGCACACCTCTAGTTGTGACCAAGCCGAAACATACCTGCTGCGATGTGTCAACCCATTGACATGCAACTTGTTGTATACATACATACTAACTACTCGACACAGTAAACATTGCACGTGGAAAGAAGGTCACCTACTTGAAGAGGGAGATCAATGATACACATTACAGTTGTGATCTTTACGTTCTGGCGTGTGCAATCCGGTCAGGTTACCGAGGGGGGCTTGTAAGTTCAATAGTTTAGGACTTTCAGTAGTTTGGTGTAGAATGTTTTTTCTTTCTTTTTACCTCTTTTGACAAACAATACAGATACCTAATCAACTTTCCATACAAAGTATGTAAGCACCTTATTGAAAGAGTCACATAACATGCAGCAGAAGCTGCAGGGAAATCAAAGTGTACTATTTGTACTATTTGTAAAATTTGAAAGGAAAGAAGTACAACACGTGGGACACAAACAAAACTATCAAGTCCAGGAAAAAACCACAAACCCAGCAGCAGAAAAATTGTTCTTGATGATTTTGGCTTGTGTCATTCAACAACTTAAACAAAGGTTCTACACTGTTAAAAAGGAACTATCAACTTTAAATAAATTGCTAGCAGTAGTAAAAGAAGATATCAATTTTAATGAAAGCTAAGAAACATTGAGAAGAACATTGAAAAAAATAGGGTTTAAGTTTAAAAAATGTAAAAATAAAAGACTAATTTTAATTAAAAATGATAGTTGCCTGGAGGGCAAGATATTTAAGAATAATGAAAGAAAATGATAAATTATGGAGCCAAAAAGTCCTTTGGTATATCTTGATGAAACCTGTATTCATCCCTCGTACACTGTCAGTTCAGAAATAACTGGAGTATTGAAGAATGATGGTGCAGGACAGAGGTGGACTATTGTCCATACCGGTTCAGTGCAGGGATTTGTATCAAATGATGATGCAGGACAGAGGTGGACTATTGTCCATACTGGTTCAGTGCAGGGATTTGTATCAAATGATGGTGCAGGACAGAGGTGGACTATTGTCCATACCGGTTCAGTGCAGGGATTTGTATCAAATGATGGTGCAGGACAGAGGTGGACTATTGTCCATACCGGTTCAGTGCAGGGATTTGTATCAAATGATGGTGCAGGACAGAGGTGGACTATTGTCCATACCGGTTCAGTGCAGGGATTTGTATCAAATGATGGTGCAGGACAGAGGTGGATTATTGTCCATACCGGTTCAGTGCAGGGATTTGTATCAAATGCATTTCTTATTTTCAAATCAAAAACAAAATGTGTTGACTCACAATGAGATGAGTTTTGAAAAAAATTCTAAGTGGCTGAAAGAAAACCTTATCCCCCAACCTCTCTCAAAATAGCTTAATTGTAATGGACAATGCACTGTTCAAATAAATAGGCCACCAACAACGGGATCCCGAAAGGCTGAAATGCAGTTGTGGTTGGATACAAACAATATTGAATATGTGGAACAGATGACGAGAAGTGAGCTCTTGGAGCTAGTCCACTGCCGACGTAAGTCTCCCAAACTTTACATAGAACATTTATTCAAACAACATGGGCTTACCTCCATACCATTGTAACCTTAATGCTATAGAATTGATATGGATCATGGTGAAATCATGAATTGTGACCAAAAATGTTGCTCAAAGCATCTTAGAAATAAAACATTTAACAGTATCAATGAGAAGGAGTGGCAACAGGCTATATCACACATTAAGAGAGTAGAAGTCAATTACTGGAAAAATGATGGCCTGATAGAAGAAGAAATAGAACAAATTTTGATTTATTTTGGAGATGAAAGTGTCTGTAAAGATGGAAGCTACAGTAGTACATCAAGCAGGCACGGATTCAGGAGGAGGGAGTTTCAGAGAGTAAGTTGAGCCCCCTGTGAAAGTTAGAAAATTAGTATGAAAAATAAAATTAAAGTTAACATTTTAAAAATAAAATACAACATAGATAAATCAAAGAATTTTTATCATTTTAAGTGCAGACACCTCTTAAGCCAGGTTCACACTTCCGTTATTCGTCCACGTTTACTCAATGTTCAATATGACTCCTGCACGTGTGGACAAAATATTTGTTTTCATGTACAAATATTTGTCGTGTATAGCGAGTAACGGGCATTGTTCCGTAGAGAGATGGCATAAACCACACATCAAAGAAGACTAATGGGGAGGTATATTTCAAATCCTACAATATTTTCAAATATGAAGCTGAAAATGGCCTTCTATCAAACTCGAAATGACTTCTAGATGCAGTCTTTTGTCAAAAATTTGCTGGAGAAGACCGCTTCAAATAACTGTTAGACTAGAGGCATCTAACTGGCATAAAAAGTCAGGAGAGGAAAGTTCTAAATAGCTTTTAAGGTCATCCAAATTTCAAAAATGTCTAGGGGAGAGGACAACTCCAAATAGCTTATAGATGTACGTCATTTTGAAGAATTTTCAGGCGAGGACCACCTTAAATAGCCTAGTTTCTGAAATAATTCAAATTTCAAAATATTGTTGGTGGAAGACCACTTCAAAGATTATCTTCTAGAGGTATCTAACTATCATAAAGAATTAAGGTAAGGATCACTCTAAATATCTTCGCGTGATCATCCAAATTTCAAACATTTCTGGGGGGGGAACACTTTAAACTTATAAAAGAATCTACTTTTAAAACAAATCAAGGCGAAGATAACTCATAGCTTCTAGAGTGAACAATTTTTCAAAAAATTGTTGAAGGAGGGCTACTCTAAATAATTTATTAAAAATATCTGATTTTAAAAAATTGGAGAGGATGACCACGGTTTAAAACATACATAAGATCAAATATGAATAAGAAACTATTAAATGGCTCTATACATAGATCTAATATTGTAAGTAACTACAGTATGTTATTTATAATTATGACCCCCCTCCCCCCATCCTATGAAAATGGTCTGGATCCAGCCCAGACATCAAGTAAATATGGTACCAACACTGACTGACAAATATGAGGTGTCAAGGAGTTAATTTAGTATTTAAGGTAAGTTAAAACTACTTATGTATTCAAATTAAGTAGTAGAAGTGTAATATTAGCTAAGTACCTCTACTTATGTCCCATTTTCCATTTGGTACTGACTATACTAAAGTGATATGGGTATCTCCTCTCATCCCTTCATTCACCTTTCATACTCTAGAGCGATTGCAGCGCTTTACCCTGAGATGCTATGTTTTCTGTGTCGAATTGTACTGGCGTTGTTGCGCCTCACTCCAACTCACATTCAGTAATACAGGATGACTTTTCAAGACCATTTTTTTACCAGGTTTTTTGTTTCTTTCTGCCCACAGATGCTGTGGTTTAAGTTTGGGCAGAGAGTTTAGAATCAGCCTGTAGAATATGACATGTCACTATTTTGTTTATTTTCTCCACTATAGGATATGCCTTACATATTAAGGAACCAACAAGAGCCTTATATAAAATAGTATGTTATACATTTTAAGAATCATTCAGAAATTACATTTCATCAGAGAAATTGTACTTTAATTACAGTGCAATGAGATTTTAATTAAAAGGTACCAGTTTCTATTTTTTTTTATCAGTATACTCAAATGTTTGTATTTCATCTGTTGGTCTACAATCGATACACAAATATAAATAAACATTGGTAAACTCTTTTTCTACATTTTTATATCAATAATCTGATTTTGGTATGAAGAACAGTATCTGCTAGTTACTAAAACAATTTTAATATATATTCATACATCAAGTCATGTTTGAAGCTGTCACTTTTGTTAGTTATCAATAGCTATAAACACACAGATAATTATTGTAAAATGTTATCAATGTTGGTGGCAAAGAAATATGTTTAAATTTTATAAACTGTTCTTCCAACCAAAATCGGACTTTATTTTGAGTTGCGTAGTCAGAATAGCATAATCTTGGTATGTCACTAAATTCAATAATTTAATAATGTAAATTGAACTATTATTTTAAACCATGTTTCACTTACTTTTATTTAAAATACAAATATTAATAATCACAACAAGAGCTATCACTTTATCAGTGACTCAAGTATTCTATTAGTGTTTATTATTAGTATAATTAATTAGTGTTTTTAGTTATTTTAATAGTATTTTATTAGTAGCTTACCAATGTATCGGATATAATTTATGTTCAATAATACAGAATGAAGGAATTTAAATTAAAGTTTTAGTTAAATACGAGTTTATTCTCTAGCATAAAGAGTGGAAAATACCTAACCCGGCCCCAGGGCACCCTGTTATCTCAGGTGAGAGCTAAACACACCCTACTAGGCCTGCCTGTCCTGTCGTCACTTAGAACAATGAATCTAAAGCATGATTTTTATAGGAATAACAGTAGAATTCAACAACATTGATTAAAATTTGACATTGTAGAATTATGTTTTATTTGATTGATTTATTGTACACGGTATATTTCATTTTTTTAAATTATAAAAACTTCAAATAGTACTTCCTTATGGAATACTTTATAATTTGTATTTGCACTATTCATTAAACAAACTAATAATGTAATACAATTAAAATAGTTTTATTTACTCCAGTGTGGCAATATGATATAAAATAATGTTAAGAGTTATAAATAAAATGTATTATATTTAGTGCTGTGCGGGAATGACATTTTGATTTTGTAAATTTTCAGGCGGAAAATAACGATTTCCCGCAGAGACGGGGAAAAATTTCAAAATAATTTTCCACTTTAGGATTATGTTTTTCAAATTTGTAATTTTAGTATAAACTTAGCTTTTCCATACATTCCAATAAACAAATTAAAAAATTTGATAGTTTAAATATAATTAAATGTAGTGGTTGTCAAAAATAGTTTGAATAGTGAGGAAAAGGGACAAAATCTCCGATTCACCTGCAGTAATTGGTATTCACAATAAATTTGCCTTCTGTAATCTCGTCAAAAGAGCATTAAAAGAAAAAATTATTCAACCTCAATATTTGTATATTAATTTTGTTTAAATTGTAGATTTTCCAAATAAAAACTTATATTTTGTCTAGCAAGTGTTGAGTAAGATATATGATATAATGTAAATAAAAAATTAAGTTTAATGCAATTATTATAATTGTGTATTTCTAGTCAAGCATTTTTGGTATAAATATCAATAAACTCTAAAAATGTATTTTAAGATTAACTAAAATAGTTCTTAAATAAGAAATTTGTGGCGTGAATTTTAATATTATTATTATTATTAGCACCTCGTCTTACTACCCGTTCGGGTTGTACGCACTTACGCTAATGTGTAATGGTAGGGTGATTGTGAAGATGAAATGGAGGACCTACAGTTTAACGTGGAATCCAAACACGGTGGTGGCCTGGCATTCCCCACATTCCAATTTTAATAAATATAAACAAAGTAAAATATCAAAATATTCAAGCTAATCTGGATAAATATAATTGAGTCACCATCTTGTTCATAAGAATAAGCCAACATTTTTGAACTCAGCCAGCGTGTCTGGTTATCTTTAATGTTTTAGTTACTAAAGTTCTCGCAAAAATTATTGATGGACTTCAAAAAATAGTAGCTTATCCAACTATTATTAACTATGATATAAAAGAAAATGGATGCCATTAAAAATAATATTATGCACATAATAGATCTTTATGCAAATAAGCGTGTTGTATTCTGTAAATAATTTGATATTGTAATGAAATAGAATTTCATTTGGTAATCATTCTAATCAAAATTGTCCACCCTTCATATATTTTTTAATAAATGAATATTTTCTAAATATAAAACTAAAAGCATCCTTATGTGTTAGCAAATCTTCTCACAATTGGGTGACCAAAGATATTTTTTTTTTTTAATGTTGAAAACTAAATTTCATGGTTTGCCGTTACTCCACCCCTATTGCAAACACTTTTGAAACATGGCTGAAAGACATATTTTGTCTCTTTTTTTCACTTCATCTCATTCTTTCGGTTCTCGAAGGATAGATCATAGTGTAACTTAAAAAAAATCAAGGATGGTTCTGGAACAATTTCCTTTGAAAGATATAAGTAAAAAGAAGGCTTCTCTTCACAGTCATCTCACAGCATTAATCGGGAACGGTCCGCGTTAAATTAATTTTCAAAAATAAAACAGTTTGAGTATAAAGAAACAGTCATTGAGCTACCGTATCGGGTTAAATTTATAATTATAATAAACAAAGAATATTAAATTGTTAAAAGCAAGTTATATTGTATAATTACATTATTACAATAGCGGGTGCTTTTCCCTGGTTTGTCCTTTTTTTTCACCTCTTTCCATAAGGAACCCACTCTCCTATATATATATATATATATATATATAAAAAAATAGAAAGTAAGAACCCAGCCCTTACTGACATTAATAAGCCAGAGCATAATAAGAACCCCTAACCTACACCACCTTCACAAAAACAACATTATTAAGTGGAGCACATCAAGGTAACGTTACAAAGTGGCTTCACCAGCGAGAAGTGTAACGTTTCAGTATTTAAAAGCCAATTTAATCATTAGTTTACGCTAAAAATGTGTTTTTCTGAATTATATACAGTCAAGGTATATAGCATGGTTATGCTATTTAATGGCGTTCAGTTGTTTTGTAAGGAGTTACAAAATAAAAGTGAAGTTTCAAGTGGTCATCTACTTAATGGAAGATAAGGTTAATTTAGTTTTAATAAATTAAATAAAAATGTGACTTTGATATCCGGTCCTTTAATTGTAATTATTTTAAATATTTTTCCCAAAAAATGCTGGGAAATATTTTTTCTCGCCCAAATTTTGGGAACAACCACTTTCCAGATTTTTTTGCTGAAGCTCGGGATCCCACACAGCCTTAATCATATGTATATGTTTAACTTATTATTTTGTAAACCTTATTAAAAAAATCCAAACAAAATATTTGTTTCAAATAGATCTTATATATTCTTTATACTTCAGCTAATGAAACCCTATTGGCGTTGAGTATTGAACACCGACACACTGCAAGTTGGGTCAGTATTTTAAATTCAGGCCAACTTTATCAAGTTTTCACTTTCGTTTTTCGTCTAAACAATATATATAATTTATTTTCAGTTTAAAATATTTATTCTGGAAATAGTAGAATAAATGGCAAAGAATGTGGATTACATCCTCAACAAAATATCATATTTCATCAAAATATTGAAGTGTTTGTAAATATGTATTTTTAATAATTTTTCTACAATTTTATCAAAATTTTAATTAATGACTAAATTATTAATGCACTATAGTTGATACCCATAAAGCTACATTATTGCAACTCACCCTTGGTCGTCAATCTTGCCGCATTGACCCTCTTTCTTGCCAAGTGGACACCTGAAGTTGGCTGCTGGTATTTGGGTGGAAGCCTCCTTTTGTAGGTGAAGTTCCTTTGAAGACTTTCAACAGTTTGAGTCGGGGAATATGCACTCTGTATAGAGACTGCTTGAGTGTGGTTTATAACAGTAGAAACCAGTTTAGTGTCGGCACAGTGTATTGCAGTGTCAGTATTTGTTGAGCCAATGTCAGAGTTAATTGAAGTTGTGTCAGCGAGCATTGAATAAACCCTGGTGGCAGCTTTTAGAGGATCAACCAAAGATTTGGCATTCTTGCACTTAAGAGCCATCAGTAAACGTTCCCGCAGCAATAACTCATCATCATCATCCTAGAAATCATTATATAACTTACAATATGAATTGAGCTAACAAGTAACTTAAATTTAACTCATTAAAATAGAAATCATTGGAATACTTTGTAGTGTCCCTAATAAGTAATTCTAATGGCAATAAAAAAATTAATAAAAAACATAAAAAAGTGTTTCTACTAATTTGATAAATGGGTGGGGCTAATGCTCTAGATCTGGTCATTAGCCTTATCTTACCTCAGCTCTCCTGGTATATGGAGGAATTCATTTTTGAGGTGGGGACACCATTAAGGTGAATTCCACTATCCCCACATGGTATCTGCTACAGTTTAATGTGGGTTCCGAATCACAGTGGGGGCCTACATTCCCCTCGTTCACACAGCATGAAGGCACACATTATGCCAGAGGGGAAAGAAGGGTTTGGTAAACATATAAATCTGTGCCAAGACTAGAATTTGAACCCTGCACCCTTAATACAAAGGTTTGACACCTTACACCTAGCCCGCCAAATCCTCGTCCCAATTTGATAAATTATTATAGAAATTTATCCTAGTATTTATTTTATAAAAGAATTGAGATAGTTACTAGTTTTAGTATTTTCTTCCAAATAAAGATAAAATGTATGTATAAGATGAACAAACCTGCTGTTTTTGAATTTCCGACAAGATGGAGCTCGGAGTATTGTTGGGTTGTTTTGGTGATGAAGGCTGCAAATAGTTTAATGGATATTTGGAAGAAATTGGATTCATATATTCAGGTGACCCGCTTAGCACCAATGATGTTCTATCAATATAGCTACTCATTTTTGTTGACAGTAAATCATCTTTCTTCACTTGTGAGGAAGCCCCAACATTTACCGGTGAAGAAGGTTCTATAAATTCTCCTGCATTTATTGGTGAAGCACCATTTTCATTTGCTGTTAAGACATGCCCATCATGAGATGGAGTACTAACCTTTTTTGCATTAGATTTGTGTTTCTTTGTTGTTTCTAAAATATCTTTCAAGCATTCCTTCACATAATCTACTACACTCTTCTTGGTAATTGCACTATTTTCTGCAGTACTTGAAGCAGTCTGTATGGCAGGCAAGTGCTCTTCATTGATGGACAGGGCCACCAACTCACCAGGTGGTATCGGGGGACATTTAGAATACACATCAGATGAAGCTGGATAGAACTGGGCAGGGATATGTGGAGACCCTGGGTCTTGATAATACTCATGTGGGCGCATTCCAGTTCTATAGAACGTGTTCTCATAGTCGTGAGGAACAAGCATTCCATCATTGCTAAAGGGTGGACAAGCATTATACCTTGGACAGTCCGGTTCCCATATAGGTTCATTAGAGTACATAGTCGGTTCCCCTCTGTTTGAGTTCCAATGTATTGCTTCCTCATCTCTGGTTGGTTTAGACATGTCCTTTTCATCATCTGTATCTGCTAATTCCATATCAACAATAGTGGTTATTTCGTCCGGCTCAGTGTTGCCGCTGGAATCAGATTGATGAGATGTATATAGATGTGGTCCATTACTTGGTAACTTATCACCTTGCTCCCGGTTCGTCGGTGGCAGTGGAATGTCTGGGGGGTTTGGGTATATCAGAGTTTCTCTGGCCTGTTGCCTTTTTGTCCTAATGCGTATACCTCGTTTTTTACGCTCCAAGTGTTTTTTCATGACAGCAGAGCGCAGGGCAATCAGACGGAGTTGCAACACTTCATCTTCCTCAGTTGTATTAATCACAGTGGTTTTAGTTTTTTCACAGGTACCTGTTAATGGTTTATCCAAGATGTTTCCACCAGAATCTTTGTGACTGATATCTTCATGGTCCACAACATTTTCTCCTGTAGTTTCCCCATCTTTGCAAGGAATCTCCTCAAATGAAGTTTGATCTAGTTCAATGTCAGAGCACGACTCTGGCGAGCTGAGTATGTCTATCACTTCTATGGGAATCTTGACTACAGGTATTTCCACTATTTCACTGTCTATGGCTGGTTCCTCAGATTCAATGTTTTGATCAGGAGCTAGCTCAAGACATTCCTCCGCACTATATTGTGTCCCGGCTGGTTCATCGGAATCAGACAGCTCCACAACCTGGAATCAAAGATTTAGTTAATCAACAATACACTTGATTAACCCTAGAGCACTGCTAGGCTATGGTGTAATCTAGTTAACAATAAACAAAAGATTACTACTGTAAAAGTACAACATTGGTAATGAGCCAATATAAATAATATGACAAAGCTAATGAAATACTACCAGAGAATTGCTATTACTATCCAGTAAAAACTCCCAGTAATGCTAAAAATTATTTATTGTTTTCTTTTAAATTCGTATCTTATATAATAAATAATAATCATGTTGATGGTCAAAGCAGTCACTCCTGTAAAAGAGTGAATTGCCAATGACGAGGGAATCAGGGTTCTAATGCCAGTTAGGTGTAATCATTATCATCAACTGTTTCCAGCCTGTGACTGGGTCAGTTTTACCTCAATTTTCCTCTATACATCTACCATAATTGCTACTTTAATCACTTTCACACTTTATCTGCCCCTATTTCTTTCTTTGCCTCCCTTATGGTCTTTGTCCTACATTCTTCATCTCCATTATTCTCTTTGGCATACTCTCCTTTTCTGTCCTCATCACATGACCATACTATCTCAGTCTTGCTTCTGTACCCCCACTCTTGAATAACTTCATTCCTAATCTTCTTTCTCCTCATGACAGCTAACATGCTCCTCACAAACTTCATTCCTAATCTTCTTTCTCCTCATGACAGCTAACATGCTCCTCACAAACTTCATTCTCATGGTCTCCACTTTCCTGGTGTTTCTTACATTCACTGTCCATGTTTCTGTTGCATATGTGACAGTGAGTACACCCTGTAAAACGCTTCCATATACTTCAAGGGGATTCCCCTTCTCCATAGCAGGTCTCTTACACACCTTTAGAACTCCTCTCCTTGCTGCCCTCTTTACTTCCACCTTTCTCCTCAATCATACTTCCAGGATAGACTGTGTACATTTCTCATCTCTATTCCAACCTCATAGCTTTACTATGCCTTACCCTCTTCCTTGTCGTTACCATCACTTCACACATTGCCATGCTAGATTTAATTCCACACTCGTTCACTTCCTCGTGCCATTCCTGTGCCTGTTCCTGTACTTCCTCTTCCTTCTCCTCCCATACCATCATCAGCAAATATAATTGCTTCATCCTTATCTCCCCGAATTTTCCTGCTACTTTGACCATTACCATTACAAATAGTAGTGGTGAAAGGGAATTCCCTTGCTTCACTACATTTTTTATTTTAAGCCACTGTGTCAACCCTTTTTTTTTGTCTTAACATGATTAATTTTATCCTCATATATATTATTTACTCTCATTACAACTCCTCTTTCCACTTCAACTTACTCTACATCTATAAATATCATCAGGTGTACACAGGGTGTGTTTTCCTACTCTCCAAAATAACAATTAAATATCAATGATTCTTTAAGAAATAGGAGAGTGAACATTTTATAGTCATGTTTAAACATCAATTCAACCTTACATAGTAGAATTAGCAATAGTCCCCACCTGACGACTACCAGTGGCAGTGAAAGTGTGTGGTTTGTTTTTAAATGTTGTATCCATTAGCCTTTTATTTTAACCACTTGTACTCTAGCATTACTAAGGTAGATGTGCTGACCATCCTCCCTATTTTTAATAATACATATTAAAGATGTTATTATCTAAAACAATGATAATGCAAAATGATAAAACATGTAATGTATTGATTTGGATTAATCTAAATTATGTAAAAAGTCATGGATGAAGGTAATTTTTCTTTAAAGTAATATAGGTAG
>CABEEJ010010453.1:0-10784 GCA_901482245.1 Timema douglasi
AGCAGTGTCTATGAACCTACCACTAACTGTAGAGATGGTGGCTACTAGTAGCAGTGATAATGAACCTACCACTTACTGTAGAGATGGTGGCTACTAGTAGCAGTTTCTATGAACCTACCACTTACTGTAGAGATGTTGGCTACTAGAAGCAGTGTCTGTGAACCTACCACTAGCTGTAGAGATGGTGGCTACTAGAAGCAGTGTATATGAACCTACCACTTACTGTAGAGATGGTGGCTACTAGTAGCAGTGTCTATGAACCTACCACTAACTGTAGAGATAATGGCTACTAGAAGCAGTGTCTATGAACCTACCACTTACTGTAGAGATGGTGGCTACTTGAAGCAGTGATTTCTGAGTACTGTGTAATTAATATATAGTGGAGGGGAGGAGTAGTTCATGATTGTGAAGTACTTTAGTCTTTTTGAGAATATTTCTCAATTTGATTTATTTTATTGTTATTAGCTATTTTAACAATGAATTCTTCTGCACTTGTTTAAAGTATTGAATAAACATAAATTGCTTTAGTTCTATTTGACAAAACAGTCCTAAACAATCTAGACTGTAGCTTTAATTATAATAACATAAATAAATGTTATTCCAATGTCTAAAGAATATATCTTATTAAAATATTTGATCCCATATCTAATTTTATATATTCATAACTAAAACTTTATTGTTTTATTTTATGTCACACTGATAAGTAAAACAATGTTTTATTTTAATTTTAAATTATTTTAACTCTTTAAATAGTGTGTAAAATTTAGCTACTAAAACAACGACCACATCAACGACAACAAAAATTATTTTAAAATTTTTAATGTTGTAACTTGCAGTCCTTTTTTTTATTGAGAGCATAAAAGGATAATGAAACTCTTATTAACTAAACCTTCAATTGTTAGACACCAGCAATTACGCACGTCATATTTTAAAACAGAGATTCATTGGCCAATTAGCATATTATATAGTAGTGACACATAGGCCTACATTAACTCGGGGGAAGGGAAACCGAATATAAGTCATTGTGTATAAATGGTGAGTAAAAACATTGAAAGAATGAGTACTTTTCACTAAACTATCTCAACCCGTTCTAAAACCTACATCAAATGTATTCACTTGTATTTAGTCGTATATAGTCTATTTCAATAAAAATATCAAAACGAACCACACAGTTAATTGCCGCTGCCCACCCATCCCGTTAAACCATCCTGACAAGTAGTCCCACTGGTATCTAGGTCAAACTAAATCAATGAATAATATTTATATTGAAAAATGACACCTGGGTACGGGAATTGAACCCAGGATCTTTGGCTTAGTACGCTGATATCCACTGAGATACTGAGATATCCAGGAATCGTCCATTTAAAGAACATAATGTATTTGCTATTAGTTCCATAATCATATGTGGACCCGTACAATGATAATCGAACAATTTGCAGCAAAACGCCAACTACCGGGTAACGCTGGCTGCGTTATCTGATATATCTCGTGTACTCACTTGGTCACACATTTGTAGCCGACGATCCTCTCACGTCCATCACAGATTCTGCCTTAAAATATGAGTGAATTATGACCCTTAGCGCAGGATGATTCCTGATTAGTTCAGTGGTTAGAGAACTGGTGCACTAAGCTAAAGGTGCTGGGTTCAATTACCGTAAATATGTGTTATTCCTCAATTTAAAGAATATTACACTTATTCGCGGCTAAAATCGTAGTTTACAGACATAATAGATTTGCTATATAATCCGTCATAAATCAATAAAGTTTCATCAAATACAAAGTTTTAGTTGTTAAATAACAATAAACTAGATTCTTGCATCTGGAAAATATGTTCTTTAATATAATCGAAGTTATACCTTGTTTATTTAACTTGTCAGTTAAGTCAAATTCGGTCAATAATACGGTGGAAACCATGTGTTTCCTTAAACGTATGTATAGTTAGGGTCAGGGTATGTTTGTGGTTTTATTCGTAATGGGATGGTTTTATTGAATGTACTCCAAATAAGTATTTTTTTGTTTGCTTTTCAATTTTGTTTAATTTTTTTGAAATTCTATTTTGCTCTTCCGTTCGCCGCTTGTTTTTCACACTGTTGTAAATTCTTGTTTTTTGGAAAAATTTAAAAAGATGTAAGTAGCCTAAATAATCTTTAAAGATACCACATTTGATTGAATGTCAGCATATTCATATTGTAATTTTTAAATAACATTTTTATAGCCCCATATCTATTTGAATTAAATTAACATAGTTTGTTTATCTGACCTATGGTAGTTTTATTCAAATATATAATTGGTTCATTCCCTAAACCCAAAGCCGTATAAATATGAGGTCGGGTGTCCAAAACACCTTCGGTATTTGATGAACCCCCCTGGTGGGGCATATAAACAGGTACCGAATTTATTAGCTAAAGTTATAGTAAACTTTATGTGAGCTGAAAATAATAGCTAACATCTCTTTTATACTCTTGCATTAAATTATTATTTGTGTATTTTATTGCTTACAGATAAAACGTTATTATAGATTGTTTTATTAAAATATATATGGATAATTGAATTATAACTAGCGTACATGATCAATTATTTGTATTATACTTTTTATACCCTAATGTTAACACTTATGACTATCATTTTATCAGGCAATTTGTTATTCATCTTATTCATATTTTATTAGAATACGTTATCTAAGCAAAATTTTAATAATGTCTTTAAATTATCTTTTAATCATCAGACTTTTAACTGTTAGGCCTACGATTTTATATTTTGAAAGGCATACTAATTTTGAAAAAAATTCACATAATCTATTAAATTTTTATTGAGAATATATATTATATATATAAATATGTATATATGATTTGTTGTTGTTATTAATATTAGTATATATTGATCAGAATTAGCCCTGATTTAAAATTAATAATCATGAAATGGTAACGTTCTAACTGTATTAAACACATTGTATTTTCACTTCTATTCTTAAAGTATATTCTATAATTTCATTAATAAATCTATCCTATTTTACTTATAAATGTATCTTATTAAAAACAATCTTTATTTCCATTTGTAACAATTTATCGATGTAACAATGACGTAACCCGCTTTGGAATATAAAAATGTATGGTTTTTTTTTCGTTATTTGGGTGACTCTTTATTCAACAACCCGCCTCGGTGGCGTAGTTGGCAAACGCGCTATTCGTGCTAAGCTCGACTGCTGAGGACGGGGAGATCGAGGTTCGAATCTCGGTCGGGTGAACTGGGGGTGGTTTTTCCTAAATGGTTTTCCACTCTCCCTCCACGCAAATGCGGGTTCACTTCATCTAATTCAACCTTCCCATTTCCTAATCCATTAGCGTAGTTAGTACTTGAAGCGTATAACCCGAACGGGTAGTAAGACGCGGTGCTAAATATGATGATTTATTCAACAGAATCCCGATCTGGTTACCATCAACTTGAATCCATGTCTTTCTTAAGGACAAAACTTAAATGTACATGCTGGATTTGTTCTAAATTGGTTACAAATACATGTGTTATACTCGTGCATGTATGTGGATTTAGGTACACAGACCTGTTTGGTGGTAGCTGTGAACAAACACATAATTAGTATGGGTGGGTATAAAAACATAGGCCTCTATATTATGTAGGTAACATTTGGATTTGGCATTACAAAAACCAACTGGGTATCTATCAGCCCACATTGGTAGCCGCATGGTCTAAGACGTATTACTATCCTAAAGATCCAGGTACATATTTATCTCATTGCCAAACCCTTCCTTCACCTCTGGCAAGACGTGTATTAATCACAAAAGCGTATAACCCGAACGGGTAGTAAGACGCGGTGCTAAATATTATTATTATTAATCACAACTTGTGAATTTGGAGATACTCAGCCTTCCACTGTGGTTATGATCCCACGTTAAACTGTAGGTCCTCCATTTCATCTCGCAATCACCCTACTATTTCACATTAGCATAAGTGCGTACAAACCGAACGAGTATTAAACCGCAGTGCTAATAATAATATCTTAAAGATGACTAATAATGATTATTCTGGACTTAACTACAATTAGTTTTAAATATGGTGCTAATTCGTTGAGTTAATTGAGTTTCTAGGGTATTTTATGGACTTAGGAATGTTTTGAATTTTACTGTCAAAGTTGGAAATCAAATTGAATGTTTAAACCTCAATCAACATAATAACCCATTCTCCCTATCTTATCCCAATTAGAAGGAATTAATTTGCGCCCAAATTATAGATAATTTCACCTCTAACCAACTCAAAAAAATATCATTTAAAATATTATGGTAAAATAAAAAACCATAAACACGTTATATATTTTATAAGATTGTCCAAAAAATGTCAATAATCCACCATTAATATGGAGGAAAGGTTTTGGTTAATGTGTAGGATTCGAACAAGTACCCAATGGCGAAGAGCCATCGATAAGATGGAGTGTGTTGAAATATTTTGTGAGGGAAGACCATGTTTGGAACGTAATGCGACATATATGTTGTTGAACGGTCACCGCGTCATGACGGGGCAAAGTCAAAATGCTCTCTAAACGAGACTTAATATTTACTTCCAATATCATTCCGAATAATGTTAATAAATGCATAATGCAAAATAATAGTTATAATAAGGATCCAAAATACCAGATTGAAAACTATGCAGATAATAAAAAAAAAGAGAAATATTAAAATAAGTGATGAACCCTTTATCGATGTGGGCAATATCGTCCCTTCTTCCATTCCTGTTTTATTAATATTTTCGAAATATATTAAGTAAATAATAAAAGTGATCCGCTGACAAAGCGATCCCAAATGTTATAAAACCATAAAAGGCTTTTTTTCAAATTCCATCACGTCATACAGTAGGGGTTCTCAAAATGCGGCCTACGAAGAATATCAATCTGGCCCTGGGAAAGGGCTGGATAGTTAAACTAAATATTAATATATATTATTTTATGTATATAAGTAAAACACAACATTACTCTTTTACACCTTACGTATGATAACCTTGTACGAGACATGACTGGAGAAGGGAGGCCGAAGGTCTAAATCTTAAAATAAAAATAATGTATATAATATTATAAACTACTTAGTTTTAGTTTTGAGCATAGGTTAATTTACCAAATTTAGTATTAGTACCTTCTGCACCAGGACATGAAAAAACAAAAAACAATTATTCATGGCGAGGAGTAAATAAGTTCCACTTTCAAATAGATTATGTACAGTCACCTCCACGAGGTATCTCTCGGGTAAGATAACAATAAACTTTCTCCCCCTTCACCCTTATTCACCCGTTTACACCCTCAATATGATATTTCATTGCTTTTTACCTAACTCATATGATCACTTTCCTCCAAAAAGCTAACCAACGTTCACCGAAAGAAGGATGAATATCGCCCAACCGTCCTTTGTTGCCATGGCGACCGTTCAAAGGAGCTTAGAGTTTTGAGGACCACGTGTCTGCCAGGTAGAGATAGCGAGTGGAGAGTGTTGTCAACCAAAATATGGCGTGGCTCGGCTACAGGAACTAGCTGTGTGCGCATATTGAAAATAGATTCAGTCATTTCAATAAACTACCTCTCACTCCCCACTCGGACACACACAGGTGATGTTGCCAGTACTAGAACAAGGGACTTTACATTTACACTTCAAGCAGTGAACACCAAATCTCCCCTAGGAGAACCGGGGGCAAGACCCCAGCTGGACTTGGGTTTCACCGAGACAATTAGGATCTACGTAACAGTATTTTCGTGGTACAGGCCAGTATAGGCGAGAATGTAAGTGTCAGAATATGGTACGGGATTTGTTATCCTTACTTTAAATTTCACGCACAGAGCTGGTTTTATTCGTCATGTGTTTCAGTATTAGTTGTCTCGTTGAACAGCAGCCTTAAGATGTTCTGTGTAAATTATTATATATTAATGTTAGTTAAGTTAGCCATCGAGTTAGACGTGAACCTTAAGTCTATTTATTTTTTAGTTATACGCATATTTCAGTTTAGAAGGTTCAGTGAGGCTAATTATGTAAAGTAAATCCTTAGCTTATTTGGTAGCGTGTCTACCTACTGAACTAAGAATCCCGAGTTTGATTCCTGGCATGTTCGAAAATTTATCATTGCTGCAATATGTATTTACTCTAACACATTGATAAACTAACGCCTGGGTACTAGATGTTGTGCTGGTCCTAGTATTAAGTTGATATGAAGCTACTACAGGCCTATCAAACCGGTAGTGAAAAAAAAAATGTATTTAATGAAATATTGATCAATAGTTTGGAAACAGCTACGGATGTAAAAAATGTAAAGACAATCGTTCAGTCGAAATAAATTTATCATTAACATGTTCCAAGTAAATGTTAGGTTTCGCTCTTATAGCTCAACGTGGAACGTCCTTTTTCAGAGCTCTACTTGAAGTAGCTGTCTCCCTTAAGATGGCTAGTTTTTTTGTCTCTTCAAGACTCTAGTTTGAATTTTGTCCTGTGATGATCCGGTTTTGGAGACCGTTGTGTAAAGGGTATACTCGAGGTGATTACACACATAACGGTAGGTGGGAACCTTAAGGCACTCCTTTTTACACTTTCTCATATAGTTCGTACTTGTTCCTTCGGGAAAGTTCCGTGTTATATTCTATAGACGAGCAAGTAGAAATCGTACTTTTTTGTTAGTTATTTCGATGTAATGACTCATCTTTAAAGCCAAGAGGTTCAATGTAAACCTTGCCCTAATAAATTAATTTAATTCATTACATATTTTAAATCTTTTTTCGGGTGTGGTTTATTGATTATTGTAATGTAAATGTAGTCATCCTCTTTCCTAATTAGTTATCATTAATCAAGGTTTGGATATAATGCATTTGTTTGTGCACTCAGCTTTTGAACAAGGTAATATTGTTTTGCAAATATTTAATTTATTACCTTAATTGGTTAGTGAATGCTTACGTTTTATAATGAGGAAATATCAAAAAGTGGTCAGCCAGCTGTTGAAGTTCTAATTAGATAGTTTTGGTTCTTCTTGACCATATGAATAGAAGGTCATACCATGTATATTAAATACCATAATAAACAGTTATTTTCTAATTATCAACTTATTTATTAAAAGTAATTATGCTTTATACTACTAAAATCATTTAGATTTGTTGTAACGTCCATCTTGGGCGAGCCCCTAGATTTATTTAATGAAAGAGTTGGCACTGCTGAAATCTCACATAAAATAAACCAATAAGGCATAGGGGCTATATGCACACTATAATTACTTTAATAAAATATGAATTAGGTGATTAAAATTAGATGTTTATAGGATATGTACCCGAAATATCGTGGGGAAATAGTATTAAAGCAGTTTTGCGAAAGAAGAAAAAAAATCTCAGTCACTCGACTGAATTCAAACTCCTATCTTCTCAACACCTGCTACACAGTCGATAAATAGGTTGACGCATTTAAAACATGAGACCACACATGCCAACTCAAATTGAGTCAAATCCTTGAAGTAGGTATCCTGTGTGCATTGTAACTAAAAGAAAATGGGGTAATAATCACTGTTTATTTTCCTCCTATGGGATTCCTGGGCGTTAGACGTCAACTTATGGCAAATGCGTATTATCCCTCTTATGAAACATTCGCACATCCAGCGATTTTTGTTAATCATCAATTCCTTAGGTTTGCAAGATCTATCATTGGAACTACCTGTCAAAAGAAAAACAGAAAATAATACTTCCGTACTGTACCCGACATAGATTAGCTGCTACCAGACACACAAATAACAATAATAATGACACTGTAATCTCCATTACACGTATGAGCTGCCAACATAGATACAGATAATAATATCTTACACAAGATACCTGTCATTAGAAACAAAGATAATCACAAATACAGCCAGTTAGGGAGATTTTACTCGCCAGAAGGTGTGTCTTTAAACCTTCCACTAACTGTAGAGATGATGGCTACTAGAAGCAGTGTCTGTAAACCTACCACTAACTATAAAGATGATGGCTACTAGAAGCAGTGTCTGTGAACCTACCACTAACTGTAGAGATGATGGCTACTAGAAGCAGTGTCTGTGAACCTACCACTAACTATAAAGATGATGGCTACTAGAAGCAGTGTCTGTGAACCTACCACTAGCTGTAGAGATGATGGCTACTAGAAGCAGTGTTTGTGAACCTACCACTAACTGTAGAGATGATGGCTACTAGAAGCATTGTCTGTAAACCTACCACTAACTGTAAAGATGATGGCTACTAGAAGCAGTGTATGTAAACCTTCCACTTACGGTAGAGCTGAAGGCTGCTGGAAGCAATGTCATTGAACATACTACTAACTGTAGAGATGATGGCTACTAGAAGCAACGTGGTGCACAGAAGACTCACTGAAGTTCTCATGTTGTCTGCCTGTCAAGGAGCGACTCTCACTGTCAGATTAAAGGCTCGTGAAAAGTCACCGGATCACAGACGTTGACTCTTTTGATTGTTAATCCATCGAAATCAGTTTTGGGATTCTTAAGTACTGTGTAATTAATATATAGAAGAGTTGGAAGAGTAGTTCATGATTGTGAACTACTTTATTCATTCTGAGAATATTTCTCAATCAGCTTTATTTTATTGTTATTAGCCATTTTAACAATTAATTCTTCTGCTTTTTTAAAACATTGAATAAACATAAATTGCTTTAGTTCTATTTAACAAAACAGTTTCAAACAATCTAGACTGTATCAATTATTATAATAACACAAATAAAAAATTTATTCCAATATATCATTAGTATATATTAATAAAATAATTGATACATGACTGAATTTTCTTATATGTATAACTAAGACTGTGGTGTTTTATTTCATGTTACACTCATAAGTAAAACAACGATTTAATTCATGCTTATATTACTATATTTCATTAAATCGGGTGTAAAATTTAACTTTTACAAAAACAAGCCTAAAAGAAAACAATACTATTTTAAAATGTTAACTGTTGTAGCTTGCAGGGTTTTTTTTGAGAGCATAAAAGGATGACGACGATCTTAGTAAATATACCTTCAATTGTTAGACATCAGTAATTACGCACGTCATGTTTTAAAACAGAGATTGTTTTGCTAGTTAGCATATTATAGATAGTTAACACATCTATTAATTCATTGGAAGGGGATACAGCCCTGATCTCGTGGTATTTAACAGTGATCTTTGGTCTTATATCTACAATCTAAAAAATCTGGCTGATGGTGTATTGGGTGGGGGAAAGGGGTTGAAGGACAAGTGTTGTTAAGGGGTTACTTTGACGTTCTTTATATACTCAACTAGCAAGTTACATCAACTTGTCAGGAAAATACCCTTCATCTTGACTTTCTGTTCGGTACACAAGAGGACGCCCCAACACATCTTGAATATGTGAGCTATAAAACAACCGGACAGCGCTGGCGGTCGTGTGTTCGACACCAGTTAGAGCTATAACACCGAATATAGGTCATTGCGCAGAACTCCTGAGTACGGACATTGAAAGAACGAGTACTTTTCACTAAACTATCTTAACCCGTTCTAAAACCTACATCACATGTATTCACTGGTATTTGGTCGTAATTAGTCTATTTCAATAAAAAGATCAAAACTAACCCCACAGTTAACTCCCGCTGCCCACCCATCCCGTTAAACCATCCTGACAAGTAGCCCCACTGGTATCTAGGTAAGACTAAATTATATTGAAAAATGACACCTGGGTACGGGAATCGAACCCAGGATCTTTGGATTAGTACGCCAATGCCTCAACCAGTGAGATATCCAGTAACCGTCCATTTAAAGAACATAATATCTTTGCTATTAGTTCCATAATCATATGTGGACCCGTACAATGATAATTGAACAATTGCCAGCAAAACCCCAACTACCGAGTAACGCTGGCTGCCTTATCTGATATATCTCGTGTACTCACTTGGTCACACATTTGTAGCTGACGATCTCCTCACGTCCATCACAGATTCTGCCTTAAAATATGAGTGAATAATGACCCTTGGCTCAGGATGAATTCTTATTAGTCCAGTGGTTAGAAGCACTGGTGCACTAAGTTTTAAGTCCTGTGTTCATTTACCTTGAATATGTGTTATTCCTCAATTTAAAGAATATTACATTTATACGCGGCTAAAACCGTAATTTACAGACATAATAGATTTGCTATTTAATCCGTCATAAATCAATAAAGTTTAACCAAATACCAATTTTTAATTGCTAAATAACAATAAACTAGATTCTTGCAGCTGGAAAATATGTTCTTTAATATAATCGAAGCTATATCTTGTTTATTTACTTGTCAGTTAGGTCAAATTCGGTTAATAATTAGGTGTAAACCATGTGTTTCCTTAATTATGTGTAGTTAGGGTCAGGGTATGTTTGTGGTTTTATTCGTAAAGGGATTGTTTTATTGAGTTTACTCCAAATACGTATTTTTCGTTTGCATCTCAATGTTGTATAGTTTTCTTGGACCTGCTATAACCTTTCCGTTCGCCACTTGTTAAATACTGTTACAAATCCTTGTTTCAGGTAAAATTTAAATCTATGAATGTACCCTAAAGAATCTTTAAAGATACCAAATTTTATTGAGTGTCGCCGTTTTCATATTGTAATTTTTAAAGGACATACTTAAAGACCTATGCCTATTTGAATTAAAAGTAATATATTTTGTTTTTTCTAAACATTAGTGGTTTTATTCAAATATATAATTGGTTCATTCCCTGAACTAAAGGCCGTAGAAATGTAAGGGTCGAGAGTCCAAACACCCTTCGGGATTTTATGAACCCCCCCCCCCCCCC
>CABEEJ010010454.1:0-14199 GCA_901482245.1 Timema douglasi
TGTAACTAGTGAAATAATTTTGATGAGCGGCGTAGAGTTTTTCCCTATTCTTCATTCCCTCTAGTAGTATATATACACTCAACGGTGAAACTAGCAACTGGCAAAGATAACACATTCAGGTAAACTCGGGTTAGTTTTCTCCGCCCTTTCAGACGAATGCTAGTGCAGTTCCTCTTACACACTTTACTCTCCTTAATTTGTTTATGCTACAGTTAATTAGGTATATTGAATCATATGTTTTTAAATGTTAAAATACTGAAGAAAATAAACTATTTTGAGACCATGAAAGCTTATACATGAATACTGTTGTAATCTACGTTTAACTAGGAATTGTACTTTATTAAATGAAGTCCACCTGTCCTTCAAGGGCTCTTCCTCCCAATTAACAATAGTCTAGAGAGCTAAAATTTGGTATGGACTTTATAGATCATGCAATTTTATTTTTAATTCCGAAACTTGAAAAATCCAAATAAGCGGACGCAACATATCCCAATAAACTGACATAGCTAAGGACACAAATCAATCAACCTCCTGTTATGTAAATTTTAAAAATAGATTAAAACAAGATGGAATAAGACCCAATTAAATAGTATGGTGAAAACTACTTCAATTCTTTGGCGAGCTTTATGTATAGCTACTATTTTCTCTTTACAATAATTTTAAAATACTTTATAGACAAAACTTCACATCTACAAATGTAATATAATTATATTTTTTCAAAACATAAATGGATATTTCCATAACAGTTTAAAGCTAGTGTAAACTCATATACAAAGGCAGTTTATGAATTTCAGTCTAATTACGTAATGATTAATTTTAATTACTTTGACATTCCGTAAGTAAAACGTCCATTACACGCTGAACATTAGCAAGTAAATAGAAACTAAAGGACACATAAATTATATAATTTATTTTAATAGCAGAGTAAGACTATTTCATGTCTCTAAAACTAAATCAAAGCAAAACCTGAACGTTATTTTACATTTTGATCTTGATATTGAAACCGAAATGGCGAGTGAGGATACAGTACACCATACATCCATCTCAGTATGTTTATTTCTAATTGTTTGTGTAAAGAGGTTGATAGGCCTAGGTGAATCATAAGTCGGGATGAACAAAGATAGGTATCCACGAATAAATTAGCAGGATTAACAAGTATTTTAGGCAAAATTAATATTTTAACAATGGGGGCTTTTTATTGATGACAAATGAATAATACACCAAATAACTGGTTAAATTTAAAATAAAAAAGGCTTGTAGACAGGATAGGACAGGCACGCAGATAATCTAGTATAATTTACTGTTGACGGGAGGTTCGGGGTTTTAATCGGGGATAGGTGTACAGTGGACGAATTATAAGAGACAATTATATAATAATTTTGTTGAAACCAGAATTTGAAAAAGGAAAAAACTTGCTTCAAAAGAAAATATTGGTAGGCAAAAATGTTATAATCATATATAAATTCTAAATTACCCAATTAACTTTAGTAGTAAGCAAAATAAGTTCACTAGAATTTTTTTTAATAAATGTTAATTACAAATATATATATTGATGGATTAAATAGCAACTGCCATGAAATATTTGACCATAGTCATTAATCTTTAACATATGGGTATTTACAAATAAACTATAAATGTAACATATACATAGCTTAAAAATCATAAATAATAATAATACATTCTAACAAAGATTCTTAAATTATGTTTAATTTATTTCACATATATAAAACCAGAGAAACTTTACTAATTAATACCAACATTTTAACGAGGATGTGAATTTTATGTGCCATGGTAAGAATACTTTGAAATGTGAAGAAAAAATTGACTACACGACTCTAAGAAATGAATAAAAAAATAGTTTAACGATTAAAATACATTGTAAGCTTGCACTCACATATGAAAACATTAACTACTAATATTTTATAGCATATTAACACCAACTACTCTAGCAAAACGCGTGTGTGGTCTGGTATTGCGGCAAATATTTATTTTTTCCCTTTTGCCTTTCTACCTTTTATTTACCCGCTTAATAATAAAACGAATATTAAAAAACATCAATGTGAAAAAAAACTTTAAATTCAAACTGTGATGGACTTCTTTTCACGAAAACATTTAATTGCCAACTTGTTTGTAATAACTGTGTTTAAACTAACGGGGAACATTCTAGTCGGTAATAAACATTAAAACGAAACTAGTCTCAGATATCAAAGATAGCATTTTTGACTTCGCTAAAAAATAGTTATATGTGATCAGTGTTTCGTCGACAATTAATATTTTCTGATTCTGTGAAGACTTATAGGGCCCCTAAACGATCAGTCTGACTGTCAGTATGCATCAGTATTTACAACGAGAGTGTATACGGTCAGTCTTCACGTCATTATTTTTTATCAGTCTCAACCCCTGCATGCAAGGTGCAACAACATGGATGATAAGAAAAAGACATGGTCAGTTTATGTCAGCTACTGAGACTGAAGGAAATACTGACCAGCGCGTGCACACGGTCAGTCATACCGTCAATCTCTCCCACCACTTGCAACACTGATGAACTGAGACTGACGTGATCAGAAAATTCGGACCACATCAGTATTTTTAAATCCGGCCATCAGTACTGCACCTACACGATCAGCCAGACTGTCAGTATTAATTATCACTTTGTTAGTACTGACAGTCTGACTGATCGTGTAGGGGCCCTATAATATATATTTTGCTGGCAATTTATATATTATTTAAGTCGTGCTTAGAAGAAATAGTATAATTAGAGCTAATGTGTTAGCCATGGGAACATATCTTAATTAAACATGTTTCGTACATTATATTTTGTTCTCACGTACTATTAATTACTAAACGTTCGGGTTATTTGCATTTCACACACTAAGCTATTCCAATTTTTAATAGTAACTGCAATATTTTTCTAAACGCTAAGATAGCTTAGCTCAAAAAGAGTTTTCAGACCAAGCACCAACGACTCAAGTGTAGCCTATTCGTTTGGCTATAAAATATTTTAATGAAACTCGCAACAGGGGGGCGAGAAGGGTGAGGTGTCGAATTCATCCGCTCTGATTTGCAGGTGACGGGGAGGTCAAGATTAGAATCTCAATTGGGCGTAGTGAGTCCCCCCCCTCTATGGTCATCCACCCTCCCCTCACGCAAATTCAGGTATATTTCATCTTATTCCGACCTTTATCCTCCTGAGCACATTAGTGCAAATATGTAGATTGCTGGGATGTGTAGTAATAAGATGCGGTTCCCAAATTATGACCAAGGTTAAAATATTTAAGGCTTTATCTCCTTAAGCATTTTATAATATACGAACCAAACCAATCTACACGCGGACTAAATGTCTGGGTTGCCGATAAAGGAAAGGTCGAGGTCCGAAAGAAAATGCTGGTAAATTTCCTTTAAATTCTCGTCTCCTCTATATATTGTCTATTAGCGAGATTAAATGTATACATCCCAGACGAGTATAAAAAGACGCGAAGCAAAAAAATAATAATTTATTTTTCATGTTAACATTTAAAATATTATATTAATAGAAAAAAAAATCATTTGATTATTTTGTATGAAAAGGGCCCCAAAAATGCCACTGTCCTAGAAACCTCGAATACTTTGTGGGGCTCTGGTTTACCGCCATGAATGTTCGGAGGTACCCACACTATTTAGATGTCTTTCCGAACGTGCCCTGACAGACCAAACAAAGATACTCTTCCCGCTGTCAGGGAACTGGACGTATTTCACCCAAGAAGACAAGCGGTGGGTGGTTCAACTTTCCGTCCGGAGTTCGTGACCTCCTCATTAAACGGACATTGGAACCGGAGAAACACAAAGTATCGCTGAAAAACTCACGCTCGAGAGTTAAGACATCCTTATTTTTATGCCCATAGCCATCCTTAATAATAGGTTATTTATTCCCGCCTTAATGAACACAATTAGTACAGTCATGATGGACAACGTAGCATTTGAGGAATTAATTTCGCCTAACGACTATATTCGACAGATCAATTTATTTTAAGGACCACACCCTACGTTAAACCTCGGGGAGGTTGGTACTCGTAAAGTATCTGTTAGGTCCTTAATCTTCAATTTTCAAGATTTAGTTTAGTGGTTAGGAAAATGTTTTTACATCCAGCTGGCACCGGTTTAATCCTGGTGCCACTTGAAATTAGTATGTTTATTTTCTAGGGGGTTTAACACATCCGGGTTATTAGAGTTTTCTAATTTTAATGGGCTTCTAATATATTTGGCATATATAAATGATATACTCGTGTTTCCAAACAAGATTCGAAAACCCTCATAGGACTAAAGACTTAAAACTTTCTACCATGACAGAGACGTTGTACTAGTTAGATTAATTATTTATGCATGAAAGTACCTTGGTGTATATTTGATGAGTTCTGAGTTCTTAATTTAGTGTTGTGTTAAGAGAACTTACGTTCCAATTGTGGTCATGAGTATTAAGTTTTTTTGTTTCGCGTCTTACTACTCGTCCGAATAGTCATATTTACTATAATCATATAGGGGTGAATAGGTTAAATTTAGAATAAATTACACTGGTGGACAACATTTTAATTGCATCTATACCAGCACTTGTTCTTATCTAATTTGCGTGTGCTGAATTCAAATCTGAAGCTAGTTTTTCTCTGTGAGTTCTAAATTTTTTGCAATTCAAAATTATCATTTTTCGTGGAGATTTTGACGCCTTCCGCATGATGACATAGTCTATCTCAGGAATGTATGGTCATGCGTGCTAAAAATTAAGCTTAAATAACCATCTTAGCATAGATATATTTTCTAAGTATTCACATAAACGTGTAGGTGCATCACAATATGCATTCAAATTTGAATAAAGGCAAAAAAAACTTTTTCTGAGTTAAATAAGTGTGTCACTTGTCAAATCTGAAACATTTATCTATTATAGTCAAAATAAGTATATACTAATAAATTTGACTTTAAATTAACAAATATTTTGACATCAAGACGATAGGTGATTCAGAACAATAGATAAGGATGGAGTGCAAAGTTCAAATTT
Organism: Timema douglasi; assembly: GCA_901482245.1. Taxonomy (NCBI): domain Eukaryota; kingdom Metazoa; phylum Arthropoda; class Insecta; order Phasmatodea; family Timematidae; genus Timema; species Timema douglasi. The sequence continues at coordinate 5,027 of CABEEJ010010454.1, forward strand.
GTCCTATTCAGGCAAGAGTTTGCGCTTGTAGCTTTGACGTTTGTAGGCTTTCTCAGGGCAATCTCGTTTGATGCTCCAGCAGTATTCTGCCATCATAATTTTGTCCCATCATTCTTGATAGCGCTCTTCCATTGTCATGAAGTCTTGATGGAAGCGCTCTCCCTGTTAATCACTAACAGTCCCAAGGTTTTTGGGGAATTGATCAAGGTGACTATTAAGGAAATGGAGATTGACCCTTATGTTGCACCAAAGATCGCGAAAAGCCAACATAATCCTAGTAACGAGTACCTCATAGTTATCTACCTTTTTGTTACCAAGAAAGTTATGTATAACTGCCACGAAAGATAGTCATGCTGCCTTATTATTTTCGTTCATCTTCCCGACAAATTCCTCATCACGTACAAGGGCACAAATTTAAGGTCCATCGAACACACTTGCTTTGATATTGTTGAAAGATAAAGCAGGAAAAGCCGAGCTTTTAGAGTTTCATGGATGGGCCACTCCTTCTGGATCCAGTGTTTCTCTCGAGCTCGGCTGTCCCACATGCAGATACAGCATGGAAACTTTGTGAGGCCTCTTTGTTGTCCAAGGAGGAAGCTGACCATTTTTAGGTTCACACAAATAACCCAGTTGTGCTTATAATATTTGAGTAAGTCAGTAACAATTTTTATATCATTATATTCTTCTCGCAAATGCATTGAGTGACCAACTGTAACTGCTCCATAAATAATGCTATCGTGTAAGAGAACACACTTGAGGCTACGCTTTGAGCTGTCAAGGAATAATCGCAATTCTGTTGGACTATATGCGGTAGCACCTAATTACCTGAGAGGACATGGGATATCGTGGCAGTAAGCAAACTGCTGGTCTTCCGAAAGAAAAAAAAAATCCACAAAAATCTGGTCCCGCGTTCGTGAGTAGGAAACTTTTTCAGAGTGGTCAAGTAAGTTTTTTCTAGCAGCCTGGAGGCTAATACCTCGGCTGCTTTCTTGGAGAGCCCTAAACCACGCACTAAGTCATTTAATTCTGGTTGGCTAAACTGCTGATGGGATGGTTACTGTTTGGTAGCAGATGAGGAGTCATTGGATCTTGAAACCATTTCTTTAAGCTTGTTATCACAACCCTCGTGCCCTGCATGATCATGTCCACTCCCTTCATCTTCAGATGAGAAAAATATATTAAAAACTGGAACACGAAATTCCTCAGAGTGAGGAGTAGGTCAAATTTCTGAGGGAATACTGAGATAGGAGTTCTTTTGCCGGTTTTTCTTGCCGACACCCTTCGTGTTCACCAGGAAAAAATAGCAGTCAGCTATGTGGTTCGTGAGTTCTCGCCAAACCATGGGAGCTCTGAAAGGCAGACGATTATTTTTTTTTGTCCAGACGCAAAGCATTTCCGCACAATTATGACACACAATATGAGGACCCCATTTATTGTCTTGGTTGCCAAGAGGAAATTCAAAATAGGCCTTATATGCACGCCCCACAAACGAAGATATACTGCGCCTTTGACGAAAAGTGTGTAGCAGCCACATACATAACATAATGAATCAGGTTTATTTACACATTTGTGTCTACTTGAAGTAGCCACGATCAGATTTGAGACTAATAAAAACAGGTGTTATTTTTGTGTAAATCAGATAAATCTCTACAATACAAAATTAATAATTAATATAAAGAATATGGGTGTTTATAAATAAAAGCCTAAATAGTCTAAATGTTAGGGTAAATCCAAGCCTAGTTCTCAAGCCATCGGTAGGGTAATTAGCAATGGGTGTCCATTTTTGTTGTTGCGAAAATCACAAGTTTGAAATTGCATGAAAACTAGAGCATGTAAAGGAAAACCTATTTCAGATTTGAATTCAGCGTGAAAAAATATTTATAATCAGGAAAAATTTCAATCAACATAAAATAAGAAAAAAATTGTTCCCTTGTGTTACCCACATATGAGTTGAAAGAAAATACGAACCAATTTGGTAAATACAATACCCAAGCCTCCACGTACCCAGAAAACTACACAATAAAAAATTGACACCTTTAGATATGTGTCCACGAGCACGGGTAGAGTTAAGTACCTATAGCGTAATCGCGAAACACTATTAAGCTGTATCAAAAAAGACTCCGTGGAATTAGGTTGCTTTAAGAACGTCGCCCAACTGTGACGTCACGACCCGTCCGGATAGGATATCCCATGTTATTCGGCGAGTTTTAAAGATATAAACAAAAACTATAAATTCTTAAGTAATTATAAAAATAGTCTTCAAGTGTAAAAAAAAGTATCTTGTATAGTTGTTTTTAAGTATTTTTTAATAAATTTTATTTTTCGCGAAAATGGCTTGTAGAAATGTTCTTGCCAGGATGTGGATTAGAAAAAGTCCTTGGAATTATATGTTTATTTAAAATAGTAAATAAGTAGAAGGTAATTTTGAAATGCAAGTCAATTGTGTCCAGGAGTCAATAGTAGAGCGAGTATTTGTACTTGTAAATGGAAGAGGGGAAGCGTTATTAGTAGATAAACAAGAGGTCTCACAGGATGAACTGTTCATTTTATTCCCTCTTTTTCTAATTCGTACATTAACGTCTAAGTAGATTTGTGCTTAGAGTGCTAAGGTGCTTCAAGTTAAGATGCAACCCGCTTCTCAAAATAGCTTCGAATTCACCAAGCAGGCAACGTCGTTCGGATGTAACGCAACAAATACGTTTCGAAATTACTTACCAACACGCGTGGTATTTGTCCAAGCGGGATAGCGCACCTTTTTCGGTGTTGGCATTTTTAATTTGTGTGTCATGTTGTCAAATTTATTGTTTTTCTATATTGACTTAAGATCATCATTTAATTAATCTATCGGTAAAATAATTAAAAAGTAGTCGCCGGTGATCCCGTTTAGTCCACTTAGAAAATTGAAATCTTGAAGCGAGAACGTGCATTATATTTTATACTTCGAGATATAATTAAATCAACCCTTTCAATGAACTCATGATTTGTATTTTTTATTGTTTACTGGGTCGTACTACCCGTTCGAGCTGGCCGTATTATTACACTATTAGTTTAGGAATGAAGACGGTTGGATGTATGGGAAATGTGCCCAAACTTACGTAGCAGGAGAGTGGAAAACTATTTCTCAAAAAAAACACCCTCAGTAAACCCTACCAAGGTTCAAACCCAAATCTCCCCATCCCAGGTAATTCAATCTAACGCTATAGTTACGCGTTACACCATGCTACCGCCGTTGTGGGTAGCTCTTATTTAATTTGTATTATGACGTTACTGTATGTTTGTATATAGTAATACTGATCCTCAATTTGTTTTTCGTCTGTAAATGAAGTTATATATGAGTGGCTTGCGTCACAAGTCGGAACAATACTGTTACTTGACCTCACGTCGTGCGAATAAGCGCTGTATTGTTTAGTTTAACAGGTAAGACGTGGAAATAGCACGCAGCCCTCAGGCACTAAGGAAACTTATAAGCCGCAACAAGGAAAGCAGTATGTACCTTTACTACTACTACTACTACTACTACTACTAATAATAATAATAATAATAATAATAATAATAATAATAGCGCACGTGGGAAATGAGTTGCTGCTAAAGAGTCCTGCGGGTGCACACCATTATTTTTAATTGTATGTTGACCCCAAAATAAGACATCAATACATTTATACTGGTAACAGTTAATTGCTATACTAATTATTCTGTATTAAACGTATAATTTACCTGTCTGGACTGTTATAATATCTATACTAATGAGGTAGGGATAAGAAATAAATAATTTAGATGAAGTATACTTTCATTTGCGTGAAGGAAAAGTGGGAGACCATTTAGGAATCTGACAGTCCAGAAAATACAAAACTGACGCCTTTGCCTATGTAAAAGATAACTGTGCATACGACAGGAGATGTATTCAAACTTTCTGAATATAAGATAAGTAATCTTAATTAGAGTTCATTTAATCTAAGGAGAAAGGCTTTGAGAAAATGCAGTTACATTAACATGGAAAGAAAAAGGAAACATCTAAATGATAAGATTGTGTAGGAAAAACCACCCTTAATTCACCCCTACGAGATTCGAACCTCTTCAGAAAGCTTGTCAGTTTCTAGCCTTACGTTTTAGACAGCACAATCAAAAACGTGCTATAGTCTGAACAGGTAGTAAGCCGACGTTATAAAAAATAAAATAGCGACTGAGCAGATGCAGAATGTTACCTTTTACTTTGTAAAATTTCTCGTAGAACCACATCAAAAGGGAGCGTTGTTAAAAATACTATACGCATGACTTCACATTTGAGTTTTCACCTTTCTATCCGCCCCCCTCAATAATTCCTTGTGTATTTCATCTCGACGTGTACGGGCATAAATGGAGCAGTGTCTGTCACAAGGAACTCAAGCCAAGTTAATACGGACCTATTGTTTGATAACTGTGCCAGTTCTGTTCTCGCCGGCGAGGCGATATTTCGTGACGAGTCACTGGAGAACGTGAATTTTGTTACTGTCAAACACTTCTCTAAAGTGAAACAAGATATTATATTGAGTCCGATTTTCATAGAAAGAGCCTTTAAAAAAACACGTATTTTCTTTCAGCTAAAAAATTGATATTTTTTTATATAATATAGACTACATATACATATTATTTTTATATAATATAGACTATACGAATGTATATATATATATCATGATAGCTGCAGATCAGATGAATGAATGAATCACTCTTGATTACGTGAGAGAAGACCTATACCTTGATTTTCTTACGAATGGAAATTTTAAAAAAAACTTTAGAAAATATAAACACATTTTTTATGTCAGCTTTGATAACATGTGTTATGACTGTTATTTTATGGGTACTGATAATATATAACAAAAGTGAATGCTGCAGATAACTTGACCTAACGTATGAATGTGTGAAAATAGTTTAGGTAACTTTAGTAACTAAGATAATTTTCTTCCTACAATAACCCCATTATATTTGCTTAGACCAAATTAAAGTGGCTGCCTACCGGAACACAGTCACGTTGCAGACGTTTAGAACACCCGCATGGTCTAGGATGTAGGTTGTTATTTGACAATAAGGTTCGAGACGAAATGGAAGGCGATAGATGTCTAGATAGCCCTTTGGCATTATAAACCTGACATTTTAAGTTTTGTAACTCTAAATGAAACATTGATAGGATAATCAAGTCTCGAAGAATACGGTGTACAGGACATGCAGCATGAATGGGAAATGCTATAACCGTGTTGAGGGTACTGACAAGTAAACCCAATAGGAAGAGACCAATGGGAAGACCTAGACACAGATTCGTCCCTTCAGCTTCGAGCCTCATTAAAATGAGTAAAAAATTCCTAGCTCAAATCACAGAGATACAGGCAATTTTGTATTTCGGTAATGTGAACAGAGTTTTTATAATAAATGAATATGTATAGCCTAAAAAAAATCATTTTAAGATTACTAATTTTGTAAAATTTAGGGATTTAAGAAAAATAGATATAGCAATTTTGTTCAAAAAGTATATGAGTGAAATAATGTTTATTTTCATGAGGAAGCCCTGTTAAGGGGTGTTTTAGCGATAACTATAGTCACAAACTAATAATTCCCAAATGAGAATGTATGTATGATTGTGTGGAACCATTTATTTTTTAATTATGTTAAGTACTAAGACGGCCAGTGTGTCCATGTCCATAACATTAATTTATATATCCAGACCAAGCTTGAAAAACACATAAAACAAGAATAATGAAACCTTTAGTTTAGTTTTATACCGATGTATAAGCCGAACGGGTGCTAAAAAGTTTTATATCCTCCTCCAGTGATGACATCAGGAGTGTTCAAAGTTCAAAAGAATAGAAGAAAAAAAAATGGTAAGTTTGGCGCTCTAAAAGCAACACAAAGAGTTGTATCTACTGTCATTAAACATATTATTTCATTATTTCGACTGCCTTAATATAAAAAGTACCGACTGTAATTGTCAAAAAATAATCATTTTGAAATGAGAAAAATAAGGTATTCTATCTCGACCGAATGTTTCGAAATAAAATCAATTTAATCCTATTATAAGAAAGCTCGAAATTTGTCACATCTTTAATATTCAGTGATTTGTTTTCAAGATTCGTCCAAAATGGTAGTGGTTTTTTTAAATATCTTAGATTATATTCCGGTATAAACAATTTATAACTGCATCGATGGACTTTCGGACTAAAGTCTAAGCTCGTCTAGCCCATTTGTCAGTGACGGTAAGGTCAAGGTTCGAATCCCGCCCATGTAAGCAAGGATATTTTATACTCAATTATTTTTATCTCTATCTTCAAGTAAATGCTGTTATATATCCTCTAAATTTTACTTTTCTAATCACTAGGTCAGTAGTGTAGTTAAATGTGGCTAGCCAGAACGATTAGTAGAACTAGGTGTAAAAAAATCCATTAGTAGAAGCCGAATTGAATCCATATTTTTGCAGCTTTTTGAACACTAGCTCCATTAGTAATACAACTATAATTTACTAACCGAGTCGTGGTCAAGATATCCATCATGTTTCAAATAAAACTGTAGCTTTGCTATATATAAGCAGGTGTGCTTTGGTGCTCTACCAGTCAATTAATAACTCTCTAATTACACCTTTTAACGTTGGTAAATCTACGGATCGTAAAACACAAGTTTTCTTTCCAGTTGTCATTCAAAGACCATCAACTAATTTGAAGGGTCGTTATATTTTCTTTCTCATCAAGCGTTTAGCATCGTTCATATAAACGTGTTTTTTAAAAATTTATTATGGTAGGACACCGCCTGTGAGGTTCTTCGCTTCTTGGAGTAATCCCAACTTTACTGCTTAGAACGTAATAATACTTCTAAACGAGAACATAAAAAATAACAACACACACATATAAGGAGTATGTATGCTTAAGACATATAATGGTGTATCTGAATACAATCTAATATAAGTCAATTAATATTAGAATACCGATTAAATTAAACGATCATCCATATGATGTGCGTCTCTTTACGGACAACTCACTAAAGTGATGTACTTATATATATAGTAAGTGTGATAAATATTTTCAAAATAAATGGTACAACACAATCGTAGCCTGCATACAACCCTCAAATACCTTTTTTTTAAATAAATAAATATAATTCTTATTTACCCTGTGAATAATGTCCATATATATATATATATATATATATATCAGAAAACGTCAAAGCCATCAATCATCAGTAAACGACAGTAAAGCGTTTTTTTCCCCTCCTAAACCAAGTATTCAGTCTTATTTGTCATGTCAAACACTCTTCAGAAATATATTTTAAACTAAATTGTAGAAGACATTGTTTTTAAAAATGCCAATTTTTTAAAAAAATTCATATTTAAACCATCCTTAATTTGAGTGTTAGAATCTTTTTTTTAATAAAGACCCAAGTTATTTTGAACAAAATATATCAGACTGTGTTGGTTGTAGTCCCAGGAACGTAGAGATAGATAGAGAGACAGACAGTGGGACAGAGATAATTGCAAGACTAGCTTTTTTCGTTTCGAAGCATTTAAGAATATAAGAATATCAAGGTCGAGAATGTTCACGATTACAATAATGTTTAAATATGAAAAGTAAAATTTTAAATCTCTTCGTGCACTATTTGAGGAGAATTTATTATTGGTAAATACTGTCCTAATACAAATTAAACTTATTGTGAACCGTGTCTTTTTACCCGTTCGATCTATCCCCCATATTCATATTATTGGTACAGGGATGAGGAAGATTTTTATGGAAAACAAAACCTTCAGTACCCCCAGACGGAAGTCAAACCCCAACCTTCCCATCTCCAGCAAACCGGGTTAAATTATCTTGACATTTAGACTGTATGCCCACCGAGGCAGGAAAAAAAATATATATATATATATTTTGCATATAAATATACATAATCCGTGCTAGTGTAGCCACATGTTTTGGGGTGCAAATAGTTCATTATAGTGCCAAGTGTTATATAATCTAATATAAACGACAGAGGAGAATAGTTAACACACAGTTGTATAACTAATTTAAGAGTACAAATAACCATAGGACTCTAAAGGAAAGCAATGCTATTACAATCAAGTTAAAATGCGAGGTTTAAATCACGGGGACAACATATAGAGATCGACCGCAGCCTGACTTATAATGCATGTTTCACAGATTAGATTGGAACAGCTTGAATTCAGCCTTTTTACAGTCACCCGCAAACAACGTAGATAGGAGAACGACAACATGTCAGCAAGACCGTGTGATCTCAGATCGCAGATACGGCGCCTGTCGTTTAGTTGACTGCGCGACAATACAGCAATACTAATTGCCTACACGGACAAAATAGGGCGAACACGTCCATAACCAACCCGAGTGCTAGAGTGAACCATTACGCTAACAGATTTATGTCGCGTAGTCTAAATTATTTTACACAGACGTATGTGTTGAGACTGAGTTATTTTAAACAAATTTAACCATCCTCGAGATAAGTTAACCTACCTTTACAAGTGTGTGGTGACGAGATCACAGGAATATTTTGTTGTCACTTATGTTTGCACAGCGATCCAGGCGAAATTCCGGATTTCTCGGTAAGTCTGTCTGTTCACTGTTTTAATTTAATTTAACACCACAACGGCCGCTAATTCGACGGAGATCAGTAAAGTAATTAGAATAAAGATGCTATTATAAATCATTGGCTAAAGCGCGTAGAATTACACATATTTGTTTGTTGTATAGATCTACTCGATAGGTTTTAAATGAGCAAAACTTAATGTAGTTTATCAAAACAATATAATAAGCCTATGTTCGCCGTGATTTTTAATATTTCTTATAACACACAGCTGCGCGACAGTGAAACTAGAAACGGGCAAAGGTAACATTAAAACATAAAGATTAGAAACATTATTATTTGTTCCTACAGCTCAAATGTAGTAAATCTAGTAAGAAATTAAATACGACTATGTCAACCAGCAGGATTGGCCGCAAGGTTGGACAGTCATTCAGGTGAACTCGGGTTAGTTTTCTCCGCGCTTCCAGACGAACGCTAGTGCAGTTCCTCTTACACACTTTACTCTCATTAATTTGTTTATGCTACAGTTAATTAGGTATATTGAATCATCATACTAATATTATAAAGAGGAAAGGTTTGATTTTTTGTTTGTTTGTTTGTTTGTAATGAATAGGCTCCGAAACTACTGG
>CABEEJ010010455.1:0-14194 GCA_901482245.1 Timema douglasi
GGCGCAGCACAGTGGGGGACTTTTGGTGAGTTTCTTGCATTTAGACTTTTTTCTTGGAGCATATATTTCCAATAAATGCTACAATCACCATATATATATATAATGTGGCAACTCAATTAAAGAAAAAAAACCGATGGTCTAAACGATGCTTATCTTTCAAACAAAGATTGTCATCTGCACAGAAATATGTAGAAACAGTGAAGTTTAGACAGTTACTGTCAACATTAAATTCAACTACAAGGACATTCATTGAATCCCAAATACAAGCCCAAAATAAACATCCCAAAGGGATATAGATTCTCAGTTGCCGGTAAGATTTTTAAGCCTGTCTCTTTTTAAACTAAGTGGTAAAGGCTATAATTTGTTATCCAAGATTTTTGCTCTACCCGGCAAAAAAGCAATTGTGCGGTTGCTGAGTTAAGTACCATTCAAGGCTGGTTTGAATCAGCAAATTTTAAATAACTTGAAAATAATTGTGTCTAAAAATGAAACCATTGGACGAATATTGTACTTACTGTTTGATGAGATGTCTATTTCACTGGGTCTTTCTTATAAAGAATGTGCTGATGAAATAGAGGGTTTTGAGGATTTGGGTTGTGGCGAAAAAAAGCCAATCTTTTCTGACCATGTGACTATTTATGCTCAGAGGGATATATTGGAAGTGGAAGCAACCCATTTCCTATAACCTTGTGCACAGAACAATGAAAACCCACGACTTGGTCAGGTGTATCAGAGAAACCATTAAAAATGTGTTTAAAGCAGGACTACAAGTGATTGCCACTGTATGTGACCAAGGAACAACAAATGTGTAGGAAATTAATTATTTGAAGAAAGAAACTAATGATTTATTCACAAGTAAAAAAGCAAAAAATCGGAGCAATAGATTTTTTATAGATGGTGTGGACATTATTCCACTCTTTGATCCTCCACATTCAATGAAAGGAGTGAGGAATAATTTACTAAATAAACATTTATTGTTTACCGAACACAAGAAGAGGAAACTGGTCAAATGGGATCAAATTATTAAATTCTATAAACTATATGGAATAGAAGCAGATGATGATGATAGGAGGATGTGTCCCAATCTGACAGACGAACATGCCATTCCAGAGAAAATTAAAAAAATTAAGGTAAAATGTTGCACCCAGATTTTCAGCCAGAGGGTTTCGTCAATCATGAGAAGACTTACTCAATGGTCTCGTGTTATTTTTTTCTTCATATCTACCATGTAACTCTGATTTTTCATTATATATATATATATATATAAAACCACTTTTATAATAGTCATACTTGATTATTCTATGTTTTATCACAAAACTATTAAATATCAGCATCAATGTTTCTAATATTTAAACATAAGTTACTATTACACTTGCAATTGTACTAATAAGGAATACAGGAATACATTGTGGGTACTTACTGATTTAAGGTGAAAAATTAATAAATAAACAAATAGGTAACTTTGAAATATTCTACTGAAATTAACATATATTTTCCATGTAAGACTTAGACCTAACTTGTAGTTACAGAATATGTATTCTATTGTTACAGGACAAATTCCAGAAATTGAAGGATTTCACAACTTCATCTGGAGATTGTAACAATCCATCTACCATGCCTGGTGTGCTATGCTCATTGGAACATAATCCCCAACATAAGCAAGGTTAGTAATTATTATTTAAAGGTATTATAAGTGCAAAACTATATATGTACATTTCTTAAATAACTGTTCCTTTGATCTCTTTATATAAATATTTTCTCTCCTTTAGTAGTGTTGTGGAGTGTTTCTAGAGGAAGCAGAGTTTTTTAAAACTGCTCAATGGTTTTTATATTAGAGTTAATTCTCCTAATTTTAGTTCCTGTTTGTATATTAGTAGCTCTATATTTAATGTGTTGCAACAATGTATATTTCTTTCAACAGCTGTGACAGTCTCGTCTCATCTCATAATCTTGATCCCGCAGAGGAAGACACGGCTGGATTGCTTCTTTTCATGGACCGCCTCTTCGATAGTGTCAATGGAAGTAGTGCTGTGCCAATCAAGGGATAGAACTTGAGATGTGCTGTCACAAGAAACTATGATCACGAAGAATTTTGTGAAATCGCTTTCAAGGTTCTTTCCTCAATTAAGTACAATTGTTCACAAACAAACTGTGAATCAGTCCCTCCTACATTAAAACATTGGATTTCCACACTCAATGGATTTAGGTTTCTCTCAAGGTATTTGTTTGAATCAGAGTTTAAATTTGTAAGCCTAAGAAACTTTAATCAAGACCCACTATAAAACTTTTTTTGATGCATACGAAGCCATGGTATGGTGCACGTATAATGTGAATCCTAGCAACACAGCATTTATTTTATCATTTAAGTCCCTTATTGTAACAAATTTTATATCATCACACTCTCCTGGTTTTATTTGTCAAAAAGATGACACAGAAGAGGCATTAGACTCGCTAACAAGTTTTATTCTATATGAGTAGGGTACATTTACGGTTTTCAGGGCGGAAGTGACGTCATGAAGGTAGTGGGATGGGGTTTTGGTATAGGCGCTTATACATGCATGGCGTTTTCAGGGCAGGTAGGGGAGGGCGGTATAGGCGCTAATACATGCATGGTGTTTTCAGGGAAGGTAGGGGAAGTTAGAGGAGGGGATGAGTGTGTTACGGAGGGGGGGTGCGACGGTCGTGGGAGGTTTTTTTTTCTCTCTCGGGGTTTGGGGGGCAGGGGAGGCGCTCGAGGTGTGTACGCGGAAGGCTACGTGAGCTCCACGTCCGACTTCTGGGTCTGGGCTTCAATCCTCGGTCCCGGCAAAGATTACATTTAATAAGCTCCTTCCTATGAAGGAAACATACATATCTTCCTTATTATAAATATACCTTTTTTTTGCTCAGAAGGCTACGCGAGCTCCACGTCTGACTTCTGGGTCCGGGCTTCAATCCTCGGTCCCGGCAAAGATTACATTTAATAAGCTCCTTCCTATGAAGGAAACATACATATTTTCCTTATTATAAATTACCTTTTTTTGCTCAGAAGGCTAAGCGAGCTCCACGTCTGACTTCTGGGTCCGGGCTTCAATCCTCGGTCCCGGCAAAGATTGCATTTAATAAGCTCCTTCCTATGAAGAAAACATACATATCTTCCTTATTATAAATAACCTTTTTTTTGCTCAGAAGGCTACGCGAGCACCACGTCTGACTTCTGGGTCCGGGCTTCAATCCTCGGTCCCGGAAAAGATTACATTTAATAAGCTCCTTCTTATGAAGGAAACATACATATCTTCCTCAATATAAATTACTTTTTTTTTTGCTCTCTCTCTCGGGGTTTTGGTATAGGAGGGCGGGGGAGGCACTCAGAGGTGTGCAGGCGGAATGGTCGTGGTTTTTTAAAGAATGCATATATCTTTCGTGCGGGGATTATTACAAATCTTGAAAAGGATGTCCTTTCATCTCTATGTATTGGCTCTCTCTCTCTTAGGGATTAAAGTGAAATAGTGACATTTCCAAGTTTTCTCCCTCCCCTTACGAGAGGTTGGAAGAGTTCGAGGGATGGCTATGTGACACATGACGGATTTCTTCCTCAGTCTCGGTTCCCTCCCTGATCCTTACCCGTGAGAGGTCCTGATCCACAGATGTTTACGTTGACGTAGAACTTCCATCTATGGGGGAGGAGCTTTCGAACTTGACATTGATTCATTTTTAGAGCGCGAGTGAACTGTAGGAATCTTGAAAAGAATATCTTCGAGAGAGCTTAAGAAATAGTTTAATCATGTTGGTAAATGACTCTCCAGACAGGAGGTTTAGAAACTTGAGGACGAGAAAGTAATCTTTTTCTGTGAACTATGAACTTTCCAAGCCGTTATACTTTTGACTCGGTTAGACTCACACGCTCTGTAGTGGGCGTGGCTTGGAATACCTCCTCCCTATATATAGAGTTAACCCTTTTAGATGAAATCATTAGCTACCATTTACAATCTAAAGATCTACAATGTCTAGCGAATACGCCGCAGTACTATTAAGCACCGTCGGGTCGAGTGAAATCGTACCAAGAAAGTTAACAGATTTAGAGATTGGTCGTGGCTACCGCGTAACGAGTATAAAGCCGCTGACTAACGCCCTTCGGGTGACGAGTACTTACAGTACTAGAGGGCAAGTATAACGTATGGTTACCTAATCGATTCTCATTATTCACAGACGAGCAGCTAGAAGACATTTCCAAAGCAGACTTATTGCTTGTATACAAAGGCATCTCCAAGCTTAGCAAAACGGCCATCATAAACTTTGAAGGTAAGCGTACATTCAAATTTGTGCGTATATCATTTTATCTATCTTATATCGTTTACTAGGATATTAGTGCTTTAAAAAATCCATGTCAATCTATAAGAATTAAATGCTCATTAGTTAACAAACTCATTCAAATTTGTGCGTATATCATTTTATCTGTCTTATATCGTTTACCGAGCATTATATTCGAATAGCGTACTAGGATGTTAGTGCTTAAAAAATTCATGTCAATCTTTAAGAATTAATTGCTCATTAGTTAACAAACTCATTCAAATTTGTGTATATATCATTTTATCTGTCTTATATCGTTTACCGAGCATTATATTCGAATAGCGTACTAGGATATTAGTGCCTAAAAAATTCATGTCAATCTATAAGAATTAATTGCATCATTAGTTAACAAACTCATTCAAATTTGTGTGAATATCATTTTATCTGTCTTATATCATTTACCGAGCATTATATTCGAATAGCGTACTAGGATGTTAGTGCTTAAAAAATTAATTTCAATCTATAAGAATTAATTGCTCATTAGTTAACAAACTCATTCAAATTTGTGCGTATATCATTTTATCTGTCATATCGTTTACCGAGCATTATATTCGAATAGCGTACTAGGATATTAGTGCCTAAAAAATTCATGTCAATCTATAAGAATTAATTGCATCATTAGTTAACAAACTCATTCAAATTTGTGTGTATATCATTTTATGTCTTATATCGTTTACCGAGCATTATATTAGAATAGCGTACTAGGATGTTAGTGCTTAAAAAACATGTCAATCTATAAGAATTAATTGATCATTAGTAAAGATATTTGCGCTTAAAAAATTAATTTTTTGAATTGCTCTATGGTTAAGTAAAACATTAGCTTCAATGTTTGTATATCATAGTTTCAAGATCTGTTAACTAGGGTTCCTGACTTCCTCTCTCTCTCTTCCTCTCCCTCTCAAACCTCTCTCTCTCACACTCTCACTCTCTCTCTCTCCCCCTCCCTCTCTCTCTCTCTCTCTCCAATTAAGGCATTAGCTTCAATGTTTGTATATCATAGCTTCATGATCTGTTAACTAGGTGTTCCTGTCTTCCTCTCCCTCTCTCCCTTCCTCACCCTCCCTCTCCCTCCGTCTCTCTCCCTCCTCCCTCTCACTCTCTCTCCAATTAAGACATTAGCTTCAATGTTTGTATATCATAGCTTCATGATCTGCTAACTAGGTGTTCCTGTTTGTTTCTATAGCTGTCTCAGAGTCACTCGATGAGATCCTAGAGCAAGCGGTACAGAAATGAAGAGGATAATGCGAGGAGGGTAGTGCATGCTTATAGCATAGCGTGCGAACTTAGAAACATATCAGGACCTCCGGCAAAACGAACTCGCTTGTCATCTCCTATCATCATATCTCGACAGACTAACGGGAATAAGGTGTATACTCTCGATGAATTAGGCTCTAATGAACAAACTTTTAATTAAATACCTGAGACATGATATCGCTCCTCAGGTATATAATGCTTACATAGAACATATACCCGGCCAGATTAAGACCTCGAGCGTACTGATATTGGGACAGGACGATATAGACGTATAGATCCAAAGACTTATGACTCTGTCACGAAACTTAGGTATAGGATTTACTCAGTTTAGGCTTTACCTGGAGCCGCTAGGACTATCTATAAAACTTATAGAACAGGCGTACACACGACGCATAAAGACGTATTCTATTACCAATGAACTACCCTATAAGGATCCTGTACAGTTTCTCATTGCGTGCGGGGATATTTACGTAAAGACGGTGGAAGAATCAATTGCAATTAACCCGATAAAGGTAAATTGTACCCTCATCTGTGAGTATAGGAATCCTACCGAAGGTAGAATTGAAAAAGGTTATTTCAACTCTACTCTATGTGATATATTTACTTCGATAAACTTGGAGGAGATATATGAAAATAACGTGATCTTCCCACTCCTTGCTCAGATTGAGGCCTTCGTTTCTAGAGACTCAGGATAGATATACGACGGCACGTTGGAAATGAGAGTATATTTCTCGAAAAACAAGGCTTTCTCGATCGGGGCTCGTGTTCAAATCCCTGAAATTATATCCAAACGTAGAGCGTTGATAAATGTACAATCCGAAGGACTTTGCTTCCCCGTATCCGTATTGACGTGCCTCTTTGAACCGGCGGGGAAAGCACAGCGTTTATCGTCATATCCTAATTTTCGAGACGTGCTGAATCTAGATGGAATCCCGCTCCCGTTCGAAATGAGGTATATCGAACGCTTCGAAAGGCTTAACGATATATCCGTTAATGTGTACACTGCAAAACACGATAGGAGTGACTCTTATATTGACACTGCAGACAACTCTAAAACACTAGTGATCGTTTCCGTGCACATCAGCGCTAAAGAGCGCGCCAGACATGTTAATTTATTCATGATAAGAGTGCATGGAACGGAAACTTATCATTTCAGCGGAATCAAAAATCTGTCTCGGTTAATAAACCCGCAACTATCGTTAACGTCTAACGCAAGACGTAGGTACTTTTGCGATCGATGTCTGACCGCTTTTCTGTCTGAAAACAAACTTGCAAAACATAAAGATAGGTGTATAAAATTTGGCGCGGTAAGGAGTACATTCCCTCAAGGAGAGGATAAATACCTCGCGTTCTCACAGTATAAGCAGCAGGAGAAAACAGGATTTATCGTATATGCGGACCTGGAGAGCTTACTCGTACCGATAGAGACGAGCGATCCCGACCCGAAATTTTCTTTTACTGAGAATGTAGAGCGTCATGCGGCTTATTCTGTAGGTATGTACACTAAATGTAATTTTGATGATAGTCTCTCAGATTACCGACACTTCACGGGAAGAGATTGTACAGATCAATTTGTTGAGGCTCTCGCAGATACGGCAAAGCGCGTACTAGATTGCTATAGTACCATCGTTCCGATGACGCCACTAACGCCTGCTCAAAGAGATGCTCATAATACAGTCTCTTATTGTCATATATGCGAAAAGCCTTACGCGAATGATGATATTCGCGTTATGGATCATTGCCACTTGACGGGACTTTATCGCGGGAGCAGTCACGCGGCATGCAATATTAATTACAAGAACCCGAGCTATCTAAGCGTAGTAATCCATAACGCGCGTTGCTACCACAATTTTTTCCTTCTTGAATCACTTGTCGAACATAGATAAACTGATCCGTTTACGGGGGAGAGCTTTCTCGTCAATCCGGGAAAAGTCAAGGTTATTGGGGAGACTATGGGAAGATTCAAATTAATCATGAAATATATTCGGCACGGGTTTCGAGGGATCACGATTAAAATTATAGATAGTTTCAGCTTTCTATGTACGTCCCTAGAGAAATGCGTATCTTACCTCGAACCCGACCAACTTAAAATCACCCGTAAGTGTCATCCTGATGATGAACGGTTCAAACTAGTTACTCGTAAAGGCATGTTCCCATATGACTATATAGATTCATTCGAGCGACTGAACGAGACTCAGTTACCGAGCAAGGATAAATTTTACAACGCGCTCACGGATAGTCATATCTCTCAGGAAGACTATGATCACGCCTGCGAGGTTTGGCGACTATTTGAATGTAAGAATCTTTGGGACTACTCGAACCTCTACCTGTATACGGACGTAACGCNAAATTTTACAACGCGCTCACGGATAGTCATATCTCTCAGGAAGACTATGATCACGCCTGCGAGGTTTGGCGACTATTTGAATGTAAGAATCTTTGGGACTACTCGAACCTCTACCTGTATACGGACGTAACGCTACTGTCTGACGTCTTTGAGAACTTTCGCGATCTTTGCATGAAGACGTATAGACACGATCCTGGATGGTCTCTTACAGCTCCTAGTCTCGCGTACCAAGCTCTATTGAGAATAACCCAGGTACGGCTCGAATTAATCGACGATGTGGACATATATCAATTCATCGAGGGAGCTATTTGAGGAAGGGTATGTTTTGTGGCTAATCGTCACTCTGTAGCGAATAATCGGTATATGGACTCATTCTACCGTTCCAAGCCAGAGTCTTACCTCGTTTATCTAGACGTGAATGGACTCTATTCATTGAGTATGTTGTCCTCGCTACCCTATGGAGGGTTCAGGTAGCTCGAAGATGATGAAATTGCTCGTTTGGATGTGCGAAAAGTAGAGGACGATGCGGAGACGGGGTTTATCTTGCAGGCAGATCTCGAATATCCGCGAGATGTACACGATGCTCATTCCAACTTGCCGTTCTGTCGTGAGAAAGGGATTCCACGCGTAGGGAAGCACGAGAAATTTTTAACGACTTTAGCCGATAAGACTAGGTATGTCATTTACTACCGTCATCTAAAGCTATGTTTGGTGAATCGATTGAAACTGAGGAGAGTGCACAGGGTTCTCAGATTGTTGTACTCCACGCTGCTTCAGAAAAGGAGGTATCATCAATCGTCCAACAAGTTACTGTCACCAATTTAAGCAATACTGTTGTGATTTCGTGTCGTGGGAGTTCATGCATCTTGAAGCCACAATAGTAAAACTACAGAAAGCAGATCAAGCTAAAGCAAGAGATTTACAGTGGGAAGATTTTGCAGCTCGATATTGTAAACCAGCAGATCAACCAGCTATCCAAGTCGAAGAATCAACAGAAGACGAAAACTGGACCATCAAGAAAGAACTAGAGGCAGTTGAAGAACTCGGCGAAGACTGGGACAATCTAGTTGACGAGAAGATCGATAATAGGCAGGGTTTCACAGCAGTACGCATAGAAGGGGGAAATATTTCAACCCAATTCGCAGTCAATTATGAGCGGGATTGAGCACCTAAGCGACAGCGAGGTAAGTAACGATAGCATTCCCGAACCACCTAGAAAGAAAGTTAAGGTAGGCAATTTATGTACCACAGCAATTTTAAATTGTATTAGTATTGTCCGGCTGTATTTCGAAAACCCCTTAGAATTTAAAAGATGGACTCAACAGAGCTTACTATCAGGGATGTTGAAACTTACAGAGGAACGCCCGGTACTAGCAGCATTGATCGATTTAGTGACGGATTGTGTGAAAGGGGAAGACTCTGTCGATGGGAAAGGTATGTGGAAAGAATTGGAAAATGTCGTGAAAGATCAATGGTCCTCCACGACATCGTACCCATTGGAGATGGTAAAGACGATGGAGACCTTGTTTTTAGGTTGCTTACAAAACAGAGCAATAGAAAAACAGGATTTTCCATCATCTACTTTCACCAATACGAACAATGGTCCCACATTCATGTCATCCATGATTGCAACTGGTTCTCAACCAAATACTCATGAGCAATCCTCACAGGGATCAGAGTCGTTCCTAGACGCACTTCTAAATCGATCAAATCTGCCAACACCACAAACAGTAAGTTCTGGAGAAACCTCTTTCACTATTTCGCTGAAAAACAACAAGGAAACCTCTATATCAAAATTCAAGAAAATTCAACAAGGGTCCCATTATACGGTGTTGAAGATTTATCCCAAGCATTGTGTGGGGAAGCAGAATGCTTGGAAGAACTGTGCGGTAGATCTTCGGTTTTGGACAAATCTCAACTAGATGTTTCCATCTCAGAAAGAGGACCACTTACAGAAGTTGATTCGAGCCAACATCCAAGAGATGGACGAGTTGAAATCCAATTCCGAAAATCTACCGTTCCTAGAGGAAAGAAGGTTTTCGAATCAGTCGAACAATTTCTAATGAGTAATCTATTTGTTCCAATGAAAAAATGTGTTTTAGATGAGGAATATCTAAATTTATATTCATATTCTGTAACTGAAAATTTATTACAAAGAATTTTGCATAATGTTGAACAAGAATAACTAAAATGTCATTTGATGAAATATATAAATGGGTCACAAATCCAAACCCTAATCTTCCTATTCAAAGAATTGTATTTAAATCTTTATCAAATTTTGATAATTATTACTTGTAAATTGAAGAAACAGAAAATATTGTTAGATTATGGTTAGAATTTCAATTTATTCAGGATGAAGAATTGATTGGAGAATTTTTGACTAAACTTTACAAGGTACTAGACAGATGTAATGAAAAATGCTGAGTCATTTACCTGGTCATCATCGAGATGGAACCGCAAGAGATTTACTTTGATATGCCGATTTATGCAGGATTCACCATTTTGGAAATCTCGAAGGTAATCATGTACGGTCTACATTACAAGGTTATGGTTCCCGCCTTCCCGACGGGCACGTTAAAACTCCAATACACGGATACAGACTCACTTTTCTACTACATGACTGTTGAGGACGCGTACCAGCGACTTATCCTGTTAGCTAATGACTACCTGGACACCTCCACCTACGGACAAGACAATGTTTAAGGGATGCCTGTAGTAAATAAAGGAGTTCTCGGTAAACTAAAAGACGAGACTCGAGGTCGGATCATCACCGAGTTCATAGGTTTACGCCCTAAACTCTATTCATTCGCAGTACAAGGAGATGGCAAGACGCTCAAGGCTAAAGGGGTCAAGAGAAGCGCGTTAAGAACGCTTTCGTTAGAGGACTATTGCAATTGTCTGACCGATGAGACGGTAGTCATGAGAGAGGCTCATTCAATAAGAACTGTAGGATTCAAACTTTACACTCAAAAATTCAATCGGGTCGCGCTATGCTCTATCGATGATAAAAGATATATAGTACCCGGTAAAGTCAAAACTTTACCATGGTTCCATTACTCTATAAGTGAGCAGCCATCTACTTCCTTCCAAGAGACGCCGATTGGTGCTGTACCGTCGCCTCTATAGTGCAAGTGTATTAGTGATTAATACATTGCTTCTGTATATTCAAGATCTACAGCTTTATCCGGTACAGTTAACATTCTATCATAATACCAAAGTGAGTAGGCATCTACTTCCTCTCAAGAGATACGCTGATTGATACTAACCCTACGTCTCTATAGTGTAAGTGTAAGTGATTAATACAAGAGTGAATAATTAATGTCGATGTATATTCAGAATTTTTTTTCAAGAACTATACCTTTATCATTAGAAAATACTAATTTAGTATGTATCTGTTTAAAAAAATAGTATATCATTAAATGGACTTTTGTGTGTATGCGTTGTTTATTTTTTACCCCTTCCTCCATCACACTCCCCTCCCCATCCTTCTTTGATATATTCTAATTGATTAAATATATTTTTTCCAAGAATAAAAAGTTTTATAGATCCAAAGAATACAAACAAAGTAATAATCGTTAATTCTTTTTATTTAAAAAAGTTTGTTACTTTCTTATACATTTATTTCTAAAGAATACGTTTTTTATAGATTCCCAGACTTATACTTAAATACATTTATTTCCAAGAATGAAAAAAAAAGTTTTATAGATTCAAAGAATACAAAGAAAAAGTAATAATCGTTACAATATTAGACTTATACAAAGAAAAAGTAATGACTAAAGAATACATTTTTTATAGATTCATAGACCTATACTTAAATAAATTTTATTGATTAAAGAATACGAAGAAAAAGTAATAATCCTTACATTATTAGACTCATACGAAGAATTTTTTTTATAGATTCATAGACTTATAATTAAAAATGTTTTATAGATTCATAGACTTATACAGTAATAATCGTTAAAAAGTTTGCCGCATTATTAAACTTATACTCTAATTGATTAAATAATCTTTAATACATTGCAAGTATCCATGAAAAAATTTTGATACATTTTTTTTTTTCAAAGATTAAAAAAATTATTCCTATAATTAAAAGTGCTCGATCAAGAGTTACACTGCATCCTTCAACTCGTCTCGCAGCTTCTTCTTCGTAGGACCCTCGTTCGTTTCCTCAGAAGTTTTATTCTTCTTTCCGAGCGCACGTTTAGAAGCGGCAGTAGTTTTCTTCTTCCGTCTGACCGTGTCAACCTCGTCTTGACCGCAGAAACATGATAACTTATTGAAATCGATGTACTCTTTATACTCGTTTATCAAGGACCGTGTCAACCTCGTCTTGACCGCAGAAACATGATAACTTATTGAAATCGATGTAATCTTTATACTCGTTTATCAAGGACCGTGTCTTACTACCCGTTTATGATATTGGGTTACAGTTGCAGAGCATATGATTCGAAGGTTGAATACGAGAGTAGATGTACGTTTATCTAGGTCTCGTATTACGTGTGTTGGTGAGTACGAGGACTGGTTTTCTAGTAATGTATCGATCGAGAGCAAGGTTCACCGTTCACAGCTGCTGTAATCTTGATGGATAACTTCCACCCTCGCGATGTGGGTATCCCCTGATCTTAATCCTGTTCGATAAGCTGCACTCTGAACAAGGGCTTAAGAACGTAGCTTATGGTTTACACTTAGTAACATCTGAGCAAGATTAACTATGAACTTTCCAAGTCATAGAGTCACACGTTCTGCGGGAGTGTATGGCTTAGAATACTCACGCTCCCTATATATAGAGCTAACCCTTCTAGATGAAAACATTAGTTCCTATCTACATTCTAGAGGAAAAAAAATATCTCCGCAAACGGTAAGGTGGTTCGCTATGTTGATCGACGTGCAAGGATACTCGAGTGATGAAATAGTATTCATATTCAAGGAGGTGAGCGTTCTACATTTCGAACCCTTTGAGAGGGCTAACTACAAGTTTCTTCCTCCATTCAAGATCGATAACCTCTCCGCATCGAGCAGGAGAAATGTAGATTGGGCGAGTGAGTATTATCACGGGCTATCTTGGTGCGATGGTGAAGTACAGTACTCGAATCTTCGTTCTATCATAATTTCTCATCTAAAGCGGTACACATCACGGTTATCAATCTATATTAAAGGAACTGAGAGGATGACGTGGTTACAAAGTATCATCGCCGACGATAGAGATAAGTATTACTTTTGCGAGCTAGGCAAACTCGGCTGCCCTTCTCTGAGTAAGCTTAAAAAACTGTACGAGGTAAACAAGTGTTCTACTCATTCCGGTACTATCTACTCGTGCGCCACGGAAAATGTGCGACTACTAAACGAATGGTTTAAGTCTGATCAGACAAGACTTTTGCGATCTGACTAGGTGAGTATGTGTAAGGGGTGTACGCAATGTAACTAATTCAAATACTGTTGACCCAAGGTAATTTGAAAAAGTCAATTTGTATTCTGTTAGTTATAACACGATGCCAGTATTTAACTTTTAGGCTGTCAACATTGAGGGAAAAACGTAAATATATGTTTTATGTTTAAATCTATAGGTTAACGGATATAATCGATTTAGATAATTTTGTAATATTCTAAGTCTTATCGGTTATTGACGAAATACCAATATATCTAAAAGAGTCTATTTGTATTCTGGTAGTTATAACTTTTTAAGCTGTCAACATTGGACAGGTCATTTGTAAAAAAGTTAATATATCCGATTTCTTGTATACATTTTTAGCCGAATCTCTTAATTACAAAGGTAATTTGAAAGAGTCAATTTGTATTCTGATAGTTAAAACACGATGGTAGTGTTTAACCTTTAGGCTGTCAACATTGAGGGAAAAACGTAAATATATTTTTATGTTTAGATCTGAATTGTTACTTTAAATCAAGTCTTAAATTCTAAATCAAATTCTGTTAGTTATAACATAGCGACAGTATTTAACTTTTTAAGCAGTCAACATTGAGCAGAACAATTGTAAAAGTTAATATAGCTGAAAGAGTCAGTTTGTATTCTGTTAGTTATAACATAATGACAGTATTTAACTTTTTAAGCTCTCAACATTGAACAGGACATTTGTAAAAAGTTAATGGTATTGGTTTAACCTGTTTGGAAGTACTTCACCAATCTCTAAAATGTTGGGTCATTCCATGTCAAATCAACAACAAAAAATTCAAATTCAAATTCACCATCACCGATTTCAACCAAACTCAAAATTCTGATAGTATCTATGGAAAAAGTGATTCCTAATT
>CABEEJ010010456.1:0-14190 GCA_901482245.1 Timema douglasi
CCCAGACACTGATATCATAATGTTTATTTTTGTTCCACCCAGACACTGATATCATAATGTTTATTTTTGTTCCCCCAGACACTGATGTCATTATGTTTATTTTTGTTCCCCCAGACATTGATGTCATTATGTTTATTTTTGTTCCACCCAGACACTGATATCATAATGTTTATTTTTGTTCCACCCAGACACTGATGTCATTATGTTTATTTTTGTTCCCCCAGACATTGATGTCATTATGTTTATTTTTGTTCCACCCAGACACAGATATCACAATGTTTATTTTTGTTCCACCCAGACACAGATATCACAATGTTTATTTTTGTTCTCCCAGACACTGATATCTAAGACCCACCGAATCTTTTATAATATATTTAAAACGTGAAGCAATCCCTTACTACCATTATTCCCGAACAAAACTTTTTTTGATTTTTTTAAAATAAATGCCAATATAACCTCTGTGGTTTAGTGGCCAGAGTTTCCTGGATACAAATCCAGAAGTCTCGGGTTTTATCCCTGGAGCTTCCAAAATGTATCTGTGAATCAGTGGGTCTGGAACAGGGTCAAACTCGGCGTCGTGGGGACGGATACTCGAGTAGATAAGTAGCAGACACGGTTTAGAAAACTGATAATAACGGCTGTAGGAATCATTGTGCTGACCACATGACACTATCCACCCGCAAATGTTAGCATTATCGCTAACGGCAGCGGCAGCTCGGTTAGTCATCATGGAGTTAATACCGAGGATGTTCACTAAAATGTCAAATTTCAAAAAATATTAAAAGAAAAATTCACAATTTCAGGAAAAGACAATCTTTTTCTACAACATTTTATTGATTTATAGGCCTACCAAAGAGATTTTAATTTTAATTTTTTTAAATTAATAATATTTACTTACACCTCTGACAAGACATCTTGTGAATGTGGGGAATTCCAGGCCTCCAGCGTGGTTCGGATTCCACGTTAAACTGTAGGTCCTCCATTTCATCTCACAATCACCCTACCATTACACATTAGCGATAAGTGCGTACAACCCGAACGGGTAGTAAGACGCGGTGCTAATAATAATAATAATAATATTTACTTAGCAGATTATCAAATCAAAGCTGGTCATTTATTATAAAGGATTCTGTTATCTTAGTTATTTTTTTATTTAATAATGGAAAAAAAACACAGAAGAGTTTTGAATCTGTGCCACTCGTTGAAATAATATCAACATTAACTTATAGTTATGACCGCCCCCCCATAAATACACGGTGGCATTAGCAGGGGCAGTATTAACACACAAACTATTTTCATAACCAATAACGCGCGGGGAAACTTTCTCGCGGCCGTAAATCGCGACGAATAAAACGTTAGTCCTTTCTATTTCGACCCATTTCCGCCAAAGAAATGTGTCCCCTCGCCGGTCCACTCTGGAGTCACTGGTGTCAACTTCTGCCGCAACAGTTCAAAAATTAGGCCAAATTTGAGTTTGAATTGTTATGATGGAGTTCTACCAATATGTTGTCTGAAATAAAAAAGCAGCTCTTTATAAAACAACTGAACCGTAGATTATACAAATGCAAGACTTTTACTGTCGGTTTTATAAAAATAAGTTTTAACTTGGTGAGATATTTTTAATATCTAGAACAGTTTCCTAAAATAAAATATTTTAAACTGTCCTCAAAGCACAATTTAGTATTGGACAGGGGGTACATTTTATAAATCTATATATTGTCCAACATAAAAGTATACTGTGATTATTTTAAGGTGACCTAGTGGTCTAGGGGTAAGGTGTCAGACTTCTGTGCTGGCGGCCGGGGTTTAATCCTCGGTCCCGGCACAAATTTATCTTATTACCAAACCCTTCCTTCACTTTTGACAAGACATCTTGTGAATGTGGGGAATGCCAGGCCTCCACCGTGGTTCGGATTCCACGTTAAACTGTAGGTCCTCCATTTCATCTCACAATCACCCTACCATTACACATTAGCGTAAGTGCGTATAACCCGAACGGGTAGTAAGACGCGGTGCTAATAATAATAATAGTCACATGATATTTATATTATTGATTTTTTTTTACCAAAATAGAGAATCATTTATACATTTTGTAAGGAATTAAATAAAGTGTATTCTTCTTGGCAGAGCTAAAATAAAACCCACCTTTGCACATCGGTGAATACCAAGCACAGGTGGGCCCATGGGTGCTGACCTAGGTAGGGCCTAAACCAGTGACTTGTTTGTTTTTAGGTCCTTGTGCTAGGCTCAAGGGCTCGTTGTTCAACTTGGTCCGTGAGTCAGTTTGGTTCAAACTCTCAATCTCACCCACTTGAACTAATCAATGAAAACATCGCGGTCCCCGAGTAAGGTCCCACACATCATCAAATATTGATACGAAACTCTAAGGAAAGGGCTCAAGATATATTAACTACACCATTCGAACAAAGTTTTTTTTTCAAATTAGCTTTTCATGTGTTTTCAAAAAAATATTCAAATAAATCACTTTGACTATTCCCAAAGTAATCACAGATAATCTTGATCGTTACTTGTATCTACAGTAGCCCCATGGTTTCTTTGGTGCTGACTGACAGCTCACAGCTGACTTCTGACAGTCAACATTTAGGTATATACAGTAGTCCCATGGCTTCTTTGGTGCATGACTGACAGCTCACAGCTGACTTCTGACAGTCAACATTTAGGTACATACTGTCAGAAGTGACAGCTGCTAAACACATGTTTTTGCACGATTATATGGTTCGGCGTAGGGATACATAATTTGGTCTGGTAACTTTTCAAAGCTGTCAGTCAGCACCAAAGAAGTCATGGGGGCACTGTAGCTTGCAAAAATTATAAATAGCCCATTCCATTACTTTTGCGTCACAAAATAATACAATTATTTAACCATTACATGGAACTGGGCTGGGAAGGGGGTGAGGGGGGTATTTATAAGACCACATGTCCACACATGGATCCTCATACGGTCAAATATGACCTACAGTAAATTCGGTAAAAATACGGTAGTGTGCCAGACATTGATAGCTGAATGGATAGATAGATAAGAGGAAGATTAATTTTTTTAAATTATACCTTAAAAGTCTAAAAACCCTTAACTTAGTCGGGTAGCAGGTTTGTATACTGAGCTAAGGGTCCCGGATTCAATTCCCGGTACGCTCGTAATTTTTATCGTCAGTTAAATGTGGTTATCTCCTTTCACAGTGATGAATTAACGTACAGGGGACTAGATGTTGTGCTAGTTCTATATTTAAGTTAGTTTATAAGTAATGTGTTGATATAACCAGTCAATTCAAAAAAGGGCAATTTAAATACCTCAAATAGAGGAAAATGGAAAAAAATAATCAAAATACCCTTTTTTTTACTAATAATTTAAATATATGCGATTTGAAAATGTATAATTTATAAACGCTGAAGATATATGATTGACAAAATATGCTAAGAGGCCGCCAAACAACTTCAAACACCCCCCCGCCCCCATGTTTCCCACCCCTGATCCGGTCAATCGGAAACAAATGTTAGTTATCCGGCTCTTCTGGACGTGTGTATAAATATTTACAAGAAAAAATGAACTCTTTTAATCGGTGACAGTTCGAAATAAAATAAAATCTCTCGCGTTAAGCTCAGACCTTGAATTGGGACGTCCCTGTCCTTTTCGTTTCAAAAACCACAATGCTCTCCTTGATATCAAAATATAAACATCCAAAATGTATACATTCAAAGACGCCCGTCATATTTTGGCTGGACGCCATTTCAAAAATGTGTATGTTTATTCCCATTGGGTAACCAAGGACCTCTTTTAAAACCCTCCGCGCTCTAAGAGCCGGCCACTCACGCTAACAGGAATGTAAAACCCAGAATTTGTTAATTTCTTGGCATTTGTTTGTGGTCTCAAGAATGTGGATAGGACCGAGTCATGGTATTATGTTTATTATCACTCTTAGGTTATCCTGCGCCCGCCTCGGGGGCTGCACGGTCCAAGGCGTCACTCTCGCAGTAGACTAGACTGCGGATGAAAGCGGGATCAAGGTTCTAATCGACGGTCGGGTGTAATGAGGGTGGTTTTCCTCCGTGGTTTCTACACTATCCCTCCACTCACGAAAATGCGTGTACATTATCTCTAAATTGGTGACCTGGCGGTCTAGGGGGTAAGGTGTCGGGACTTCTGTGCTGGGGTTCCGCGGTTTAATCCTCAGTCCCGGCACAGATCTATCTGATTACCAAACCCTTCCTTCACCTCTGACAAGACATCTTGTGAATGTGGGGAATGCCAGGCCTCCACCGTGGTTCGGATCCCACGTTAAACTGTAGGTCCTCCATTTCATCTCACAATCATCCTACCATTACACATTAGCGTAAGTGCGTATAACTCGAACGGGTAGTAAGACGCGGTGATAATAATAATAATATCTCTAAATTAAACCTTCCTCATCCCTAACAAATTAGTGTAAAAACTGAACCGGTAGTAAGACGCGGTGATAAAAAAAAAAAGTTGGCGAGCCTTACGATTAACCCACGTGCCCACCGATGCGTCTAAATAATAAACTTTCCCTGAGAGAATTTGTGTTAAATGTAATCCATCCATGTTTTACCAAAACGTGTGTAAGTTATTGGCACGCGGACCTAACAAACTATCTAGTAGTATATATAGGCCTACTGATGAAATACGTGTCGCAGTTCGAACTAGCTGTGGTTATAATTACATAATGGTTGCTCGCGAACTACCCGAGAGAATGAAAACGTGTCATTGGTCCAGATATAGATTTACTGATAGGCATAGAAGTTTGTATCACGTTCTATGTATAGCTCCGTTCGTTGTGTTATAAGTTACTGAGGTTCTCTTGAGAAACAGCCAACACTATTGTGTATTGTATATATCTATATATTCACTGAATATAGGGCTGATATATATATATATATATATATATATATACACTCATGTTATTGCTGCAATAGATAACAATTTAAAATATACTTAATGTTTTATTTACTATACAATACAAGTTCATTCTCGGTTCTGAGTAATAGAAGATACTATATATATGTATATATATACATATACATATATATATCCACATTGACTGGATTCATTTATTCCTTAATATTATTATTATTATTATTATTATTAGTACCGCGTCTTACTACCCGTTCGGGTTATACGCACTTACGCTAACGTGTAATGGTAGGGTGATTGTGAGATGAAATGGAGGACCTACAGTTTAACGTGGGATCCGAACCACGGTGGAGGCCTGGCATTCCCCACATTCACAAGATGTCTTGTCAGAGGTGAAGGAAGGGTTTGGTAATCAGATAAATCTTTGCCGGGACCGAGGATTGAACCCCGGCCGCCAGCACAGAAGTCTGACACCTTACCCCTAGACCGCCAGGTCACCATTCCTTAGAAGATTCATTACTTTTGTAATTGCTTAGCTATTTTTCTAAATAATCCTTGTGTGCTTAGAAAGTATATGTTAAATACACAAGTATGATTAAAATATAAGTTTTAGACTATCACTTGTGTATGAGATATTGTAAATAATAGTTTAAACTATATCACAACTATTTTTAAATGCAATGTGACAGTAATATTATCATTGTAGTTATGTTCATGCTAATAGTTTCCAAAAGCTCTATTTCCCCCTACCAACCTTACATTCACCTTTACTTTTTTCCTAAATGGTTTCCCACGTTCCTTCTACACCAATGTGGGTATACTTCCTTTTAAATTTTGCTTCTTCATCCTAGTCCCCTAGCCTAATGTGTACATATAATAGCTTGGCCATTTAATCCCTAATGAGCATTCATACCGTTGTCGTTGTAATATTGACCTTCTTAACCGAAGATAGTTGCGTTATCTGATATCTCATGATCTTTAAAATTATCATATGTATCTGATGATTCCCGCACGTCCATAACAGACTCAGCCTTAAAATATGAGTGAAGAATGATTCTGTGCATGGGATGCATTCACAAGATGTCTTGTCGGAGGTGAAGGAAGGGTTTGGTAATCAGATAAATCTTTGCCGGGACCGAGGATTGAACCCCGGCCGACCAGCACAGAAGTCTGACACCTTACCCCTAGACCGCCAGGTCACCGACTTCAATTTTATATATATATATGCACCTAGGGCAAACGAATAATAAGCCTTAGTGAAAAATATATTTTAATTGCTGTATCATACACTATAATAAGTACATTTTATAAAATAAATATTGAAAGTGTGGTTTTCAATATATAATAAATAATGATTATTTTAAAAGGGTGCTAGTACGTCTGGTATTTAAACATCCCATTGCCTGCTGTCGTATCACCGAGACAAGTTGATCTTTGGTGTTGTTTCTTACATGTCTCTAATATTGATGGGAGAAAAGCGTACAGAACATTTAAAAAGGTTAGACAGAGCCATTTTAGCGCAGAGGGCCTAATGTGCCAGAAAATTAGACCTAATTTTACAGAAAGAAATCTGTCTGATAGCTAAACGGTTATTAGGTCTACTTTCAATGGAAGAACCTTATCTGACAGCCAGAAAAACTAATTGATTTACTTTCAAGTGTTCATACGCCAAGTCATGTAATCTCTACAGATGCCACTTTTAATAGATATTATCAATATTTATAAAATTACAGCTATCTCTAAATAAAATGTATAAATGTTAGTTGGACTGGGATGATTATGTTCTTAAAATGTAACGATTTATTTTCCTTTGTTTGTTTACAAGTAAAGAACACGAAAGTCAGAGAATTATAATAATATGTGAGTTGGAATATTCTCTCTTTTACGCCCAATGTACACTTTCAAATGTTTTCACACCCTAATGTCGTTATGGAATGGCATTAAATGAGGTTAAGTAACACTTTAGATATGACTGTTTGTGGGTTTTTTTAATTGCTCATATATTTATAAGACTTATGTTGGTTGAAACGCAAGCTACCCCGAGAGATGTTTGTTTTGGCTTTTATTTTTAATGTAACAAGATAATTTTAAAACATGACTAAATTATTATTATTATTATTATTATTAGCACCGCGTCTTACTACCCGTTCGGGTTATACGCACTTACGCTAATATGTAATGATAGGGTGATTGTGAGACGAAATGGAGGACCTACAGTTTAACGTGGAATCCGAACCACGGTGGAGGCCTGGCATTCCCCACATTCACAAGATATCTTGTCAGAGGTGAAGGAAGGGTTTGTTAATCATATAAATCTGTGCCGGGACCGGGGATTGAACCCCGGCCGCCAGCACAGAAGTCTGACACCTTACTCCTAGACCACCAGGTCACCATGACTAAATTAAATACATGGTAGGGCTGGGTGTTTATTATCGTCCTTAGCTTCAAGCCAGGAGGCCACGGGTTGAATTACTGGTTCGGGTGGAAAGGATATAATTTTTTTTTCAAAACCATGTCTTACTACCCGTTCAGGTTATACGCCTATGCACTGATTACGCTAGTATGTTAGGTATGAGTAAGGTTGAATTTAGAAGAAGTACACCTGCATTTTCATGTAGCTAGAGTGAAAAATAATTTAAGTAAAACCACCCTCTGTGCATCTGATCGGCATCGAACCCTGGTTTCTCCGTCATCGAAGAACAGTTTATTGCGAGATTAGCACCTTTAAACATGCAGCCACAGAAGTGGGTTGAAAGGAAAATTATTAAGGTACATTTTACAGAAAGTGTTCGGATTAAGAATGTCAGATGATTTATTTCCGGTATAAGTGGATATATATATATATATATATATATATATATAATATTGAGGTACTTATAAAAAAGTGTAATAAAATAATCCCGCAAACGCGAGTATTGTCTGCATGGAATATTGACCAAGACTTGTTTGTAAAACAGGTCACGCATTTCAATTGTACAAAGTGTAACCCATGTTTTGTTTGTTTTAAAGAGAAGGGACGTAAACCCATATTGCCCCTGAGATAAACTGGTCTGAGCTCTCGACCATCTCATAGTTCTCGTGAAAAGGTTAACTCGGTTATGTTTGAGCACCATCTGATATAGTAAACGTCAACATTGTGTTGGATATGAAAGGGCTTAGAGGGGATCGAACCTGGGAGTGTTTATAAACGTCTGAATACAGTTTTGTCACAAAGTCACGTTCTTGGAGTTTATACACATATTGGATATAGTCCATTTTTAACTTATGTAAAGTCTAGAGAAAATACTAGATCTACTTTCATAGAAAGAACCTTATCTGACAGCTAGAACCGTTACTAGATCTACTTTCATGTATTCGTGCGTCAAGTCTGGGATCTGGCCCTGTCACTTTTGCTAAATATTATCAATACATATAAAATAACAATAATAATATAGTAAAATGTTATCACTGTTGATATCAATATGTTTGTGTTTACTAAAAGGCCCTACCTATGAAAATCGGAGTGTATGTATGTGACCTATCCTGCCGCCCTAGTGAATACATTCAAATAGATCGTGACACCCATACGGTCAGTTGGACGACACGTCTCGATGAAATAAACCTTTTCCAAGCTTCACTTTAATATTTTTTTGAGAATAACGTCGAACAAGGACAAGGATGTATTTATTGATATGACTGTTCTCAATGTGTTTGGACATTCTTTGAAATATAACTGTACTGTACTGTACTGACATTTTACCAGCAAGGAACGAACTACGTCAGAAGAATAACAGTCCAATTTACACATCAAGAATCTTACAGAAAATAACAACTTTTTTTTGTGGTCAGTCTTGGTAGCATCCTAATATTATATTATTGTTGATAGGTATTGATAATATCTATCAAAATTGAAAGCTATAGATCACCTGACTTCACTTATTAATTAATCGGTGACCTGGTGGTCTAGGGGTAAGGTATCAGACTTCTGTGCTGGCGGCCGGGGTTCAATCCTCGGTCCCGGCACAGATTTATCTGATTACCAAACCCTTCCTTCACCTCTGACAAGACATCTTGTGAATGTGGGGAATGCCAGGCCTCCACCGTGGTTCGGATTCCACGTTAAACTGTAGGTCCTCCATTTCATCTC
Source organism: Timema douglasi (assembly GCA_901482245.1). Taxonomy (NCBI): domain Eukaryota; kingdom Metazoa; phylum Arthropoda; class Insecta; order Phasmatodea; family Timematidae; genus Timema; species Timema douglasi. The sequence goes on from CABEEJ010010456.1 coordinate 9,015, forward strand.
ACAATCACCCTACCATTACACATTAGCGTAAGTGCGTATAACCCGAACGGGTAGTAAGACNCACGTTAAGCTGTGGGTCCTCCATTTCATCTCACAATCGCCCTACCATTTCACATTAGCGTAAGTGCGTATAACCCGAACGGGTAGTAAGACGCGGTGCTAATAATAAAAATAAAAATGGACTGTAGTGTAGATGATTCTGGCTTTATTTAATACTAACCGGCACGAATCAAAATGATACCACGGTGATTTTCCGTATTCCCACACGTCGTGTGTTAGTGCAGTTATTCTCAACTGCCCTGCATAGCCCCTCCCACTTGAACGACAGTGTTTACTAAAGTTGAGCTACGTGTATCATCGAAAATAGTTTGCTGTGATAACTTTGAAAAAAGAAGACATCTCGTGTTGAAGATTGTGTTTTAGATGTTTATTTATGTGAATAAAAGTAAAACAAACGACAGAGTTGGGCTTGGTTAAATATTTCTGACACATCTCTTAAGTACCTGATGTGTTAATGCCAGAGCTTGGTCACTTCACATGTGAGTATAACTATACAGGACAATGTCTCGGGAGCGAATTGTTTCAAGGTTGTTTATTTATTTACATTATTACAAACACAAGATAATATAATAACACGAATTAAAGCTGGAAATTTAAAATGCCCAAATTAAATTTCGACACTCACAAGGAATTGTAATAACTAGGTAACAAGAATTGTAATATATAGGTAACAAGACTTGTAGTGGTTAGGTAACATGAATTGTAATATCTAAGTAAAAAGAATTGTAATATCTAAATATTTGGTTAACAAGAATTATAATGTCTAGGTAACAGAAATTTATATCTAAGTAATAGGAATTGTAATATAAAGGTAACAGGAATTGTGATATATAGGTAACATGATGATGAAGATACTGGGAGTGGTTTGACACTTTGATTTCTCGGGTGAATGCTGGAAAATTACCATAAAGATTAGCCCTCCTCATTATAATTATTTAAACTAGGTATTTTAAATTGTTTGTAGAAAATACAGGCACTAAAACATTTTAGAAAATAATTCTATAAAAAAGTTTTCAGTCATACATGATATTAGATTATTGAAGGCAAAACTTAGGATCGAACCAGGGTCCTCTGGAGGAGAAGACAGCCTCTCTAGTGACTCACCGAATTGGTTGAGTAATTATCTGAGGAAAACTAACTTTTATAAATAACGAGTGGGACACAAACCACAGATCCTCCACGTGACATGGTTTGTAGTAAATCTCGGTGAAAGTTTAGAAGTTTTGTGGTTTTTGTGCAAATCTACACCTCAAGACCTTTTTTTAGGAACCTCCCCCAATTTTTTTTTATGATATAAGGAGCCCTGTGGTTTTATAAATATTTGTTAACTTTATTATGATAATCCTCGAAGTAAATTCTTATATATATATATATATATATATATATATAAAGTCAGTTTGGTAGAACTCAAGAAATTGCAGCCAAAAATGTGGTAATTTTATGAAATAATGATGTCACCTTTTAATACTTTTTTTTATCTTGATAATTTTTTGGAGGCATATTCTCTGTGTATAGCCTTTAATTAATAATAACATTGATTAAAATTGGTTTGGTGGATATCCGGGAATCATCTTTAAAGTATTCGCTTCACACTTTAAACATGTGGATTTCACACGAATGTCGGGTGTGTACTTAGAGCCTTGTTGTTCCCAGCGTTGGCTGATTCCCGGATCGAGCAAGTGCAGATGATATCACTGGAACTGGAAGAGCAGTCGGATTTGTGGGTACCGTGAAGGACCAATACTGACCAAGAATTACCCGTGGATACCAAAAATGACCAGTAGAGATAACGAAGCTCCAGTGGAGACCGATAAATGACCAGCAAGTTAGGAATTCCAGAAAGTAAGCTCACATTGACAGGAGGAAGAGGGTGGTTGAATGGGAAGTTTCAGACAGAGAAAGCAATATATCGCTTGCCGGGCAGTGATTAATGTATTTTTTAAAGGGCGGTGTGAGGGTCACTTTTAAAATGCGAAGGAAAGTAAAGCCGACGTCGAAGCTAAGGTATTTGTTGTTGTCACGTAGCACTACTTTATATATTTTAACTAGACCTAAACATTTAGTGCGTCTTGGTAGAAAGAAAAGTCTTGAGAATAAACAAAGCCCTCAATATGATTTTATAGCAATAAACAAAGCTCTCTATATGATTTTATAGCAATAAACAAAAAGCCCACAATATTATTTTATTGCAATAAACACAAAGCCCACTATATTATTTTATAGTAATAAACAAAGCACACTATATTATTTTATAGTAATAAACAAAGCCCATATATTACTTTATAGTAATAAACAAAGCCCACTATATTATTTTATAACATAAACAAAGCCCACTATATTATTTTATAGTAATAAACAAAGCCCATATATTATTTTATATTAATAAACAAAGTCCAATGTATTTTTTTATAGTAATAAACAAAGCCCACTGTATTATTTTATAGTAATAAACAAAGCCCACTATATTATTTTATATTAATAAACAAAGTCCAATGTATTATTTTATAGTAATAAACAAAGCCCACTGTATTATTTTATAGTAATAAACAAAGCCCACTATATTATTTTATAGTAATAAACAAAGCCTATATATTATTTTATAGTAATAAACAAAGCCCACTATATTATTTTATAGTAATAAACAAAGACCACTATATTATTTTATAGTAATAAACAAAGCCCACTGTATTATTTTATGCTGATATAATATCGGAATTTAGCTATTCTTACGTTGTATCTGTCATTTAATCACCAGTCGGTGTTAAAATACTTTTTAGCAGCTGTTATAAAAATGAATATATGTTGGAATATTTTATATTATATTCGTATAAAATTGTAACAAAAAACATAAATTCTTAAATTATTCTAAAAATAGCACATTACATTTTCAACCAAAAAAAGTTACATCTCAGTAGTTATTTACTGTAACCATATAGTTGTTTTATTTAAATCATCTATAACTAAGGATATTTGGTTTTCTCACGAAAATGGGCAGTAGGAATCTTCCTGCTAGGATGTTGATCAAAAATGTTCAGTGGAAGCATTTGTTTATCCAGAATAGGAGACAAGGAAAATATAATTTTGAACTGCAAGTCAATGCTGTACAGGTACGAAAAGTAAAGCGAGTGTTTATACTCGTCAATGGATGAGGGAAGGAGCTATCTACAGGTTAACAATAAATCTCGCAGGGTGAACAGCTAGTTGTACTCTCTTTTTTTCTATCTATTAAATTAGAGTGCGATAATTCTTAGAGTGCGTCAAGTAGTCAAGATGCGACCCACTTTTCAAAATAGTTTAGAACGCACCAAATATGTAGGTGACGCCGTTAAGAGGTCATTTTAATGACTAACGAAGGTCAAGGTGTTAGAATCGACACACGAGACCAATACCACAAGAGACACTTTCTCTCCTGAAGCTTCGCACGGGGGGGTTGTCGGTTGGCATGGGGAGGGGGGCGGTTTAGAAGCAGGGGGGAGGGTAAAAGGAGCTACCGCTTCCCATCCGGACTCCCTGGCTCTGTCGGTTAGTCAGTCGCCCGTCGGCCTCCAAGTTAGTCGTGTCGNGGGGGGAGGGTAAAAGGAGCTACCGCTTCCCATCCGGACTCCCTGGCTCTGTCGGTTAGTCAGTCGCCCGTCGGCCTCCAAGTTAGTCGTGTCGGTATCAACTAGTCCGGTTTTTTTTTATAACTCTCTCGTAACCTTTTTCTTTTAAGAGGTCAAAACGACAGGAAAACAATCATTGACCTTGTATTTTGTTCCGTCGATTCTCGGGAGGTGTCGTTGCGCGGATCTTCAGAGGGACAAGACCTAAGGTTTTGGTCGGACAGGGGAAAACACACACAATAAATAGAGTACTAAGACGTATGTAAATATGAACAACATCACTAAGTTGGGATAAATTACCGTCAATGATCGGAAAGGGACAACTAATACAATGTTATGAGCTTCAATTTAAAACTCCTGCACTTTGAAGTATCAGTGGATATTATCGAGAAGAGACTGGTTCTTTTTATTTTACTAATCTTGCGCTGTTTCTGTGGTGTGACCATGTATTTTCTGGTACAATTTCGCCAAAAAAACAATAAAGTGGTGTTTAATAGATTGAGATACGTGTATTTGACTCAATTGCGTAGACGGAGATGCGAAGGCTAGAAAAAAATATATTGATATATTCCACGTAGGGTTTATTTTAAGTGTTAATAGCATAAATAGTAACTGTGTATATATTTAGTTTAATTAAAACGTTTTAATACACTATTACTAATGTTTAAATTCTGGAAAGGAATTATTCAACTATGACCATACTTAGTTTTTTCTATTAATATGGGACAAACCTGTGTGTAGACAGATACATATATACATAATGATGTGTTGTTATAATACAGCTATATTTGGTAGCAATGTGATGTAGTAAAAATGTAAAGAAACTCTTAGCATAGGTAAAAATATTTGGTTTGGTGTCAACATAATTGAGGACTTATTTGTTTTAAAACCGACTATTGTTCAATATGACTGAGAGTTTATTGGAATCTTTCTGGACCACGGAAACTGAGCCCCCTCGGCTCCAGAACGGCTCCTACCTAGACTACATGGAGGCGTTGAACGCGACCCCTCAACCGCTGGTGGGGGGCCTGTTCGCCGAGGCCGGGGGGTTCAACATCTCCGATCTGACCGAAGCCGTCGACGGCGGACAGAAAGCCTCGAAGAGAGACCCTCTGTTCATCGTGGTGCCCATCACTGTCATATACGCCCTTATATTTCTGTTGGGGATCATCGGGAACGTTAGCACCTGCATCGTGATCGCCAGGAACAAGCACATGCACACGGCCACCAACTACTACCTCTTCAGTCTGGCGGTGTCCGATATGTTGCTACTGGTGTCTGGTCTTCCGCCAGAGATGTACAACATCTGGTCCAGGTGAGACAGTTACTACCTCTTCAGTCTGGCGGTTTCCGATATGTTGCTACTGGTGTCTGGTCTTCCTCCAGAGATGTACAACATCTGGTCCAGGTGAGACAGTTACTACCTCTCTAGTCTGGCGGTGTCCGATATGTTGCTACTGGTGTCTGGTCTTCCTCCAGAGATGTACAACATCTGGTCCAGGTGAGACAGTTAC